>JBCFXI010001230.1:0-66565 GCA_038496175.1 Ampulex compressa
TTTTGAAGCAAACCAATCAGACGCCCAATTTTCGACTTCTTCGTAGGAATCGAAGTGCTGCTCAGCCAATGCGTGTCCCATCGATGAAAACAAATGGTAGTCGAAAGGGGCCAAGTCTGGTGAATACGGCGGGTGGGGTAGCAGCTCCCAGCCAAGTGCTTTGATTGTATCCTGAACCGGTTTTGCTTTGTGTGCAGGTGCATTATCGTGTAACAAAATTACAGTGCCGTGTCTTCTGGCCCATTCTGGTCGTTTTTAGATCAATGCATGGTTCAAATTGATCATTTGTTGTCCGTAGCGATTAGTATTAACGGTTTCACCAGGTGTTAGAAGCTCATGATACACCACACCTTTCTGATCCCACTAAACACAGAGCAGTGCCTTCTTGCCGTTTCGATCTGGTTTTACAGTCAATGTTGATGGTTGTCTCGGATTAACCCATGATTCTTTCCGTTTAGGATTCCTAAAATGAATCCATTTTTGATCGCCAGTAACAATTCGATGCAAAACTGATTTTCTTTCGTGTCTTTGAAGCAAAATTTTACAAGTGTTTTTTCGGTTTTCCATCTGTCTTTCATTGGATTCATGTGGCACCCTTTTTCCACACTTTTGGATCTTACCCATAGCTTTTAAACGGTCAGAGATGGTTTGTTGTGCAACATTTAACGTTGCTGCCATTTGCTTTTGACTCAAAGTATCATCTTCATCCAATATTGCTTGCAATTCGGTGTGTTCAAACTTTTTTGATGGTCTTCCACGTTCTTCGTTTCGCACATCAACATCATAATCTCTGAACCGTTGAAACCATCTTTTGCATGTTGCTTCTGATATAGCTTGATTATCATATGCCTCGACAAGCATTCGATGCGACTCTGCAGCACTTTTCTTCAAATGAAAACGAAAAATTGATGCTTTTTGCAAATCATTACTTTCTGGTAAAAATTTGACATTTTTAACACGATGAAAAAATATGATGTTGTTTGTTCAATTATTTGATGTACATTAAATCGGTAAACAAAACAAAAATTAGGGCTCGTTCACAACAAATGTTTCCTATCGACATATTTGTATCTTAACGCTTACTTCATACCGGTATACCTGATATTCTAATAATTGTAAACGTAGTATTTGAAAAACTATGATTAATGATCAATAGACGCGTGTACACGAGCAAGTAGGCATACTCTAGTGAAAAAGGAAGATTTAATGTTCGAGAGAGAGAGAAGAAATCATTCGGTCAGTCGAGGGAGGCTCATTGAAACACGATGTAATTTATCTTATTCTACCTTTCCTGCTTAAGTATTTTAATATGCATATTTTATACTAATTTTGAACGAGAGCTATTAGCTGAACGATCTTGTATTCGAGCTAACGTAAGTAAGAAAAAAATACCATTTTTAATAAATACTATTACTGTATATCAATGTAGAGCTAATGATATCGCAGTAATTTTTAAACTCGTACTCCGACATGGTCCAGTGTATTTTGATTTTTATAAGTGACGCTCCAAACTATTATCATTGACACTAATGAAATTGCATTACAAAATGACAAAGATAGAACAGCAAGCTGCATGTACATTTTACGATATTAACTTATTATTGTAACGATAATTTATTAAGAAGCATTAGGTAATTGCAGATGCTTCATTCTTCGCTTCTTGAAATTAACTTAATTCTCATGGCGCACAGCTTGTCCTACAAACATTACAGCCCGTATCTCCCTATCCCAGCCCTTATTTTTCCATACTGTTTCCTTCCTCCCATTATTCGACGAATAATCGATTTAATTCCATTTCCATAACGGCCTCGATGGATTTATTTAAATCTCAGGCTACCAGTCTTTGTATGCATACCGACGTCAAATATCTGACTTTTTTATTACACAATATAATGCCAGGAGGAACGAAATTCCAGGGGATAACGGATTACGGAAACGTTCATTATCCGCGTTAACAATAATTAATCCGTTCCTTCTGCTATTAATTCGGGGAAATTCTATTCGGCCGCAGTGGAAACGTAAAAATGAGAAAGGAGGGGACACCGGTAGCGCGACAAAGAGGGTTGATCAGAGTGCGCCCAGCAAAGTCATGGCGGAACGCATCTAATTACGGTCCTGTCGATGCTTATTCCCTCGGGAAAATCGTTACGGCCCGTTAAAAACCGCCGATGGAAACTTCCAACCTTCACCCCATTCCTGCAACCGCGTCCTAACCCTCCCCCCCTCCTCCGTATTTTCCAGGGAAATGCAAATTCCGGGTCAGTGACATTGGCTCGATTCGAGCGATATATCGCACCGGCGACGTGGAAGGGAAGTGGATGTACGTGTGCGGAAAGATAGAGGATACATCGGGCATGTATATGTATATATCAGTATACAGGTGTGTTTATATATGTGTATATATATATATATATATATATATATATACACAATATATGTATATATTGATGTGTATGTAGATACATACGTAGGTACGTATACGTAGAGCAAATTTTTCCATATCCTCCCCGGAGTCTTGGGCGGACGTTCGAGGATGCCGATAAAAAGATCGGCGTAATATCGTGCCCGGTCCGAAAAAATATTTATCCTGACCCTACCGACTATCTGTGCAAACGTTGTCCCTGCCAATTCGAGTTCGAGCCCATAACCCCTGGCGTTTGATTTTTCAACTGGGTTTTCGTGCTTCTACGTGACTTCACCGTTCGTCAGCTAGAAACCGTAGGCCAATGGTTCCTAAACGCTCTTTCGACGCGATACGCCGCGCTCATGTAAAAAAAAAATTTGCACTGTGGATTGAAAAAGAAGACAGCTATGACCGTTTCATGAAGAATTGAACTGTCATGCTGAGTTATAATTGTTCTCGATGCTTCTCTGTGCTTGATATTTATTATACGCGCAATACATTTTTGCTACAATATACTTGCGCAATATGCTATATGTATATATATATTTTTAAAGGTTTTTAAGCGTAATCTTAGAAATGCATATATTATGCATATATAACAATTCCCCATTTGGTTAATATTATAATAAACGATTTTATATTGGGTCCTTTGATGCCGAAGTATGGATACTCTTTGAATTACTAAAACTTTTAGAACCTCATTTTTGTGGCACCTACAAGGTGTTTCCAGTCTCACGTTTATTAAGCCTTTCTGCATATTTTGAACGTCCAAATTGCAAGACGGTTGCTCTTGCTTCCTTCTCCGTGCTTGCGTTTTTCGCACACTTTTTCTTCTCCTGCAGGCGCAAGTCGTTCGATATCGTATCTATACCCGCCGTGCGTGAATCTATCTCCCAACGACGAGCTCTCGACTCTTGAAAATGATATTCGAGCGTCATGACCAAGTATGAAAAGGCTTCGAGATCCATCTGGAGCTGCCTTGATCTGACGCGGTCCTAGGAAAAATCGAATTCTTTCGGTTAACCATGTGGATGACTACAAAATCAATTCACGTCGAGAAAAGAATACTTCCCTAATTCTAGGCGACACGTATCTCGTTGTTTCTCTGTTAGAATTTCACGGAATCGAAATTGTGAATCACAAGTAATGCCTAGAAATATTGTACGCATTGTGAATTTGCATATGTTTATTGCCGATCGCGTTTATCTGCTCGTTGATTGTTCTGTCTTACATTAATCACAAATAAAAATCTGCTTGATTATTTATGCTTGTCGTATTAATCATTTGGATGCAAGAGAAAAGGTGCTTCGGGTTAATCGAAAAGATCTGGTTACTTCTTTATATTTACTTCGAGAAATGGCTAAATGAAAAAGAGAATAAGAGCGGACAAATATAATATTTTACGGGTTGCGGATTTTCATATGATTTTATATAATCGTCTTTACTTAATCATTTCTTAAGTAATCTCAAAACTGCTACGCAGATAAACTTTAAGTGTATTATTTTTTTTCTGTTATTATAACATTCAGCAAGGGTGTATTTTGTATTCGTAATATTTAGTATTGAAAATTGAATAGTAGCAATTACAGGATTGCTTAGTTTACAGCAAGCATTTAGTAACGTGCTCTCTTTTATTTGTGCTTTGATGTACTACTATAATATATAATCCGGTACTTAAAACATTTAGGCTTTAAAATATTCATGATTTCTATCGGATAATGTTATAATTTTTTCTGGTAAGGACCAAAAGTTTATGAGCACAAAATTATAAAGTTGCCAGAAAGATGGCAAAAGGTTAACGAACAAAATGGAAAATACATTGTGGATTAAACTTAATTTTTTTTATAAAAATGTAAATTTTATTTCACGCCATAAAACCGAAATTACTTTCTTGCTAAACCAATATAATTAGATTTCAATTATAAGGATAACAAAGGTACATAGTCTAGAAGCATAAATCGCATGCACTCATGCTGAATAGTTATATGCTGTGATATTTACAATTATATTGCTATATAATCCAGAATCTGCCGTTTAAACTAAATTTCAGATTATTGGGCGTTGTCGTACACATTATCGCATAGAAAAATTCGAGGGTAATGGTAGGGGGATCGAACCGTGAATCTCTGGAATAGGGATCCAAAGCTCTATTCACTGTGCCAACGTATCTCTCTTTGTACTATTTATTTTCTCTAAGGACAGTAGCAGAATAAATGCCCGGATTCTATACTTCTGCCACAGAATACTTTTCTTCCATGTGTTCATACGATACGAGAATATTACTAGATGGTTGATATGCAAGTTTTAAACAAAATCACTAATGAATTGATTTTTATTAACACCTTGCATATATTAAAATTTAATGAATTAACAGTTAATAAGTGTACATTTATATTTAAGAACATTAGGTGTTTCACCTGTTTAAATATAAATCGCCTCCAATTATAATACGCATAGCTATTAATGTGTAAAATAAAAAATGTATGTTATAACTGTTGCAACCTAATTGAAATGATTTAAAACATTATAGAGATGTTTTTTAACTCGATACTATTGTGTTCTCAAAAGTAATACGACCAAATAAATTCCAGCTGCAACTTTGAATAGATTTAAGTCCTCATACAAAAGAGTTTCCACTTTTACACCATGCTTCTATACATGGATACAAAGGAAATAGAGATAAACTACACGTACAACTATCAAAGATCGAAAGAAAATACCTCCGGTGATGTGTTTAACAAGTTTCCAATTTTGCAGATGTATGTTTTATCATACATGCACGAATTTATACAATAAGAAAACTGCGTAAGCGAAACGATTTATATTATACAATTAGTTTGCCAAAAATCCAAATGTCCCAAAACCCTTGAAACGATGTTATACACCTTATTTCAATCATTTAATACAGTAGTTTTTGCAGTATACTTTTCTCGATATTAGTTCTTGTTCTTGCAGTTCAGATTGGCAACGCATACGTGTATTATTCCATGTACATATCATATATTAAATACAATTTATATTGATAAGCAACTCATCTGCGCCATCTCTTCCTACACATTTTCACCATAGCCACGCGATCATTTTCTCTTTGGGAAAGGACAAGTTACCAGAAATTTTTAACGAATTCAGCGAGGGGAACTAAGCAGCTTCTATAATGGATTTGCAGTGAAATTGGAGCTGTCACGTCGTTCGAGGTTTTCACCGGTATCGTGTTACCGTTTAGTACTCTTTGATGCACGCGATGCGTACCACAAACAAGAAGTCTTATTAAGTCAGGGACGGCCTCGTTCGCTAGTATCGCTATTCAGAGTTTCATCTTGTTAATGGGAAACCGTCTGTATTGCGGCGTATCGAGGAGATCGTCTTACGAAGACATAATCAATGACGCATCGAGGATCGAGCGCGATAAATTCCCGAATATTTTACTGGCGGGAAATTCTTCGATAATCGCCATGAAAAGGCGGTATTGTCCTGATGATTAATCGTTTGCCCCATCACCGTGACGAGGAGAATATAAGATTATCGTCGATCTTATTTTTTAATCGCCGCCTCTAATGGTGCTCCATGAATATAACGGATGTAATACGTAAAGCATTATCGTTCTTGCCTTAAACTGTTTTTTTCTTTAAGACAACATGCGTGTATTACATTGGTCAAGAGCGAGCAGTTTATTCTCACACTTTTCCTAATAATTTTTATTTCAATTCTCAATCTGGTTTCGTAGAGTTAGAATTTTAGTCGATAGAACGACATTGCTGTGCGATGCAAACTGAACTACTGTGCGTGGCTACAATAATGAAAGTTAAGAGTAATTAATGTAATGATTAATTAAAGTGTGAGAATGAACCGCTCGCTATTGACCAATGCAACAGACGCATATAGTCAATAATGTCACGAGCAGTAAGGTTAGGATTGCTTATGTATACACCGATTTCTCTTTGTTTCTAATCAATAGAGCTGTAACGTATCAAACATACGAACCGCAGAATCTATTTCCAACGATTAGAGTAAAGCGCAACGTTATCCGGAAGGTTAAATATTAAAGTTAGTTGCATATTTTACTTAAAACCAACACAACGTTCATCCCCAAAAAAACACAAAGCACATAAAGCATTTTCAACGAGCAAAATACAGCATTACAATATTCATCCTATCAAACATAAAGAATAACGTATAGTTTAAACCTTCTCTTCCTCATCCGCAGTTAGAGCATAGGGCGTACGAAGTGCGCAAAATACACTGCCAGATACGAAGATCGTTACCAAACCCGGGATGCGATTTCCCGCTATTCGGTATGATTGGACGAACAAAAGAGGCGAGAATATCGCGATAGGCAGTGCGAGAAGAACCTCCCTGGCGAGAATACGCCCGAGGAATCGTTAATGCGTCACAGATTTTGCGAGCGCAGGAGATTTCCCAGAAACATGTTGGAATGCATCCCTCGTGCAGGGCGAGTTTGATAAACCGAGTTGAAGGGAACTCGATAGATTGATAAACTTGGTACTGAATCGTAAGTATCGAGTGGCCCTCGAAAGTAGGTTAGCGAGGAGGAAGGAGTGGGGGGGGGGGGTTGAAGCAAAAGCCGCGCGGTTACGCCGCAAAAGAATAAGCCGAAGGAAAGGAACAGAGGGTGCGATTCTCGACTCAATACTTTTTTTCGCCGCACCCTATCCCTCCCCCCTCCCTCCTCGCCCCTCTCCCCAAGAAAGCTTTTGTTTGACTTTAAAATGGACCGACGGGCTACGTCGGGACTCTTCGATACGCTCTTCAAGTTATTGCGATTTTCCTCGGGACAGTGACCCCCTTTTCGCCAAAGCGGGAGATATACCGGGAGCAAGGCCCTTTGTACCGCCAGGGTATCGATAGTTTGAAACAGAATTTATTACCGTCGCTACGGGCTTACAAAGGGGGCCTGGCTAAATCTGCCGGGGATATTTCCGGATTCCTCGCAGCCGGGAAAAACCGGCGCCGCCGGAAGACGGAGCATGGCTCTTCGAAGGAGATCCGAACACTTAATTAATTATTCGAGGCATTTTCACCCCCTTGCCCCCCCCCCAACCCTGTCCCAACGGAAAACTCGCCATCCTGGCTTATTTGGGAGGAGCGGGGCGAATTCGATATCGTCGGTAATTAATCGTAGAACGGGGAAATAAGAATAATGAAAAATAAGTAATTCGCAGCAGAGCGGAATGTAAATGGAAGATTTATGTACGGGGTAAATGAAGGGTAGAAATCGGGGCCGGGCGGGCATTTACTCCCTCCTCAAACTTTCCTCGCCGTGCCGTACCTCCTTTCTCCTTTCGCGCGACTAGGTTCGCTTTAAAGACGAAGCGACTTCGGCTGGAGGATTCTCGTCCTGTGGTAAATCCGCTAAGAGGAAAGTTGCCTGATGAAAAAATGACGGACTGCCTATAATCGAAGGGTACTCGTAAGGGCTACTTTGGAGATGAGGCCTACTGTGGAGACTTGGGGAATAAAGCGACCGTGGCCGGAAAACCCACCAGCGGAAGAGTGCAGTTTGAATGACAACTGTCGGTATGAAAACTTTTTGTATAATGTGTAGCACAGATATTGGTCATCGTGCCTCATGATAATGCGTGACAAATTGTTTTTCCTCTTTTTTTTTTTAAGTATCGAGTATTTCTGTTTTTGTTTTTCGTGTTTATTACCGTGTTTATTACCATGTAAATACGTTTTGTTGTACGTCTCATGCGCGCTTTCTTTTTATGTATGGTCGTAGTATTGTTTCTTTTTCCTATATACAGTGATTACATACTTTTAGCGAATCGCTGCGTTCAAATGAATCACTTGCAATAAAAATCGATAAATAAGATATTTGTTGTACAGAATTTTGAAATAAATATTCAAAGAAATTGGGATTATTCTTATTTATGCGTTGTCTTTGGAAATTTTTGTGTCGTCGATGTGGTCCGTCGTGCAATTTGAGTTCGCCAGACCTGCTGTAAGTGGATAAAACAATGTAGGAAGATCAAGTGGGGAGTTAGTGGGCAGATAAGCGTAATGATAAGAATACCGTAGATTAAAAACAAACAAAAAGGAATAAGCGAAATTTCTCATTAGTTTTCCTTCGGTCTATGTCCTTACCATCTACGTGAGTTAAATTGGTAATTAACCCAAAGTTCACCCTTAGCTCTTTAAGCCCTATAGAACCTGTTTTAGCCTTGGGTATAACTCTTATCCTGCCGAGGGTCGAGTTCAAATCCTACCTATCATCCTCAGATTCTTTCTTGCTATAATGCACAGCGCGATTCTGGCGGTTTAAGAACAACCATAAAGAATCTTTTCGAAGCTAAACAACTTCAAAGATTGATACAATAAATGTAAGAAACAATAATATTACAATATATGTTACGCTTCGATTATAGATATCATGTACTATCATATACGCACAGTATGTTAGAAATGATGGCTCTTCTATTACACGCTATAATCGCTGCAATCGTTATTAGTTTGTCCTTTACATATAAAACAAAGATAGAATTACCAAGCACTTTGGAACGTTTCGAAAATTTATTAAAAATATATGTATACCAGCTTATTTTCAAATAATCACGATCAATTTAAGTACACAATATGATTAAAATATTCGTTAATAAGATAATTAACCTAAAATTGATTTACAAAATGAAAAATCGAAGTTGTCTGAAACGATGAGATCTTGGAAAAGGTTCTCCAAATTTTGCTACTGTAATTCTTTTAGCACACCTTCCAATCTATGATATCGATCTTTTACAATCTGTATCGCGTTATATTTATCGGTACATTTAATTAATTCCCTGTCGCACAATTTAATTCAGGTTATTTTTTTTACAAGTCGATATTTGTAGTAATCGGAAACGAAACAAATGTATTGCTCTTCAGAAATTTATGTATTTTATTAAGATACAAAGTATATATTTGTATGTTGTCAGACGCATCATTCATGATCAGTGGACTTATAGCTATTATTCCAAAAAATGTCGTTCCAAAAGCAAACTGTGGCAGTGATAGCCTATCACCCGACGAACATTCCTCAGAAGAATTTTTCAGCAGTTCCTTGAACTGCGTCGCCTGTCGATATCCCAGCGCAAAACATGCACAGTGAATTTTACAAAGTCATACGCTGTGGGTGAATGCAAGCGCTGGCAAAAAAAACTTCACAGAAGATGTTTCATCCGAGGGGAATATGCCGCCAGAGCGAATTCCGTATCGCAGTGGCTCATACACTCGACTCGCGACATTTTATTCCAGGACCTAAGTGAAGAAACTTCTGAAAAATCCTATCTAGGCGCTATTCCTCGTTGAAATGACGTGCAAATCCAGTAAGAAACGCTTTAAGATCGAAGACAGCGATCAGAAGGTATGTTGCAGTGATGAAAATAACCGAGACTTTATGCAGAAAAAAGTACCATAAGCCTTGGCTTTCTCCATGACAGCCGCAACGTGATGTTATCAGAGTTACGAATGGAAGTCCCATCGAAATTCACGAAATCAAATTGCATTTTGCAATTGCGTCGCGATTCAGTCGCGAGTTGCCGACCGAAATTAGAAGTGACGTTGGGATTACGACCACATGCCTGGCCACATCCGCAATGTAAATCATTTTGTCCCCTTCTGACATCGGCACGATGACACTTGCAACATGCCCATAAATGTTCCCGATATCACTGTCATACGCCTTCCATGTAGGACGCCTCGCTGCGATGTCATAAACTTTGCTCTAGAGCCGAATGGCAACCTCATTAGCGCGACATGCAAGTTGTATCTGGTCGATGTTATGAATATCGAACTCTGTACTAGTGGAATTTATGGCAAAAGTGTACTTGTTACTGGCATAAGAAAAATAGTTGTGATTGTATAGTTAACTAAAATCCGTATAATCAAATTGACTGCTCTTTGAAAGTTCGTGGATTTTTACACGTTTACGGATATTTGGCATATATTGATTTCTATATCCATTTATGAAGTTACTATATATATTGTAACCTTATTCTTTTTCAACTTTTAATATTGCATGGACTCTAAGGAAGTAGGTGTTACTAAGTGAAGTACCGTTTAGTACATAGTACCTTAATTTATTTATTCGACGTGAGTCTTGGTAGGTGTATCATAAATCTTTAAGAGATTGGAAATCCTGGATATAAATTAGAAAGAGATATACGACTCAGAATATAACGCACGAAGAAAATATCAGAAACAAATTATATTTAAAATACAAATAAATTAACGCCATGACAATGGCAATCTCTACACAAAAGGTTACAGTATCCGTAAGAGGATAGCGAAAGGTGTTAAAAATTTTATAAATTTGTAGCTCACAAACAAAAAATGAGCGCATACATACGCGGCTTACAACGAAGACAGACTTTTATCGGTACTAGAGGACACTTGTCACTCCCCTGGGTACGAAAGTCTTTCGTTCGCTCGCTCGCTTGCCAATCCGCTACGGTTATTATCTACTGCTCTGAACGTTACAATGGTTGCTACCAGAGTGACGAGCTCACGTTCTTCGCGGGGCTCATCACGTGCGTAAATTTTCGCTGCGTTGCCTTTCGCTGGACTCCTGAAATGTATCACTGCTCAGTCGAACGCTTAGTGGTGATACTTATACTCATTTTCATAGTAACAGTTTTAATAATGATATAGTTTGTAGGAAGAGATACACATTTCAATTTGTCTCTTTTAAAAAAAAATCCAAGCATCAAGTTAAGAAACTAGCCATAGTCTTAGTTGACATTGGAAATCTATACTCGATAAATATATTACTTCACTGTGAGCAACTTAGAAGGATAGGTAATTAACCTTTTCTGTCTCCTCGCCTGAGGTGTATTTATCCTTGAATCGATAGCCGTCCGACAAATCACTTATTTACTGGCCTTTAATAATGAATACTATTGCGTTTTGATCAATACCAGGTGCAGTTTCAAGCTCATATAACCAATTTGCTTAACGTTTCCTCCAAATTGGGCTTATGGTATTCACAAAGTTCAGGGTTTTGCACAGAGTTCAGGGTTTTTATTTAGCGTGGTAATATGCATAAATTTCCACCTACGATTAAAGTTATGGGTCGGGCGTCTAGCGCTGGCTCATTTGCTATTCTATCAAAAAGCCTTCCCCTTCCTTTTTTGCGACATCGTTTCTTTCATGTCCTCATACTTTTTACTCGTGGCAGGAACCTAGCGGTCAACCTGGAAAGGCTCCGTTCTACTCGCTTCCACGTCTTTTTCGCCTTTCTCCGGCCGTCTGGCCCCTGTTTCGTTCCGGAACCCGACAAAGCGCACCCCGTGACGATGTGCCGCTTCCTTGCTTTCGCGAAAAAACATAAATTCGTTCCCAGTTTTCATGAGCTCCTCCGGGGCTACGCTTTTCAGACCTAACAGTAGAGCCACGTCAGAGTCTGAACTTCCAACGGTTAAACCAAGATACGAATTCAAAACATTGAAGCCAGACTTTCTCCTACATTGTAACAATATTGTATATTGCTAACTACATTGTAATGTCAGCGGTATGGAAACTACTGGCACTCAGCTGTCGTATGTAATAATATCTGTTATAAGAAGTTAATGATATTATATATACGCGTTATAATATATATTGGATATATACATCTGTTGCTATAATAAAACTTATCGTAAACCATAATGTCATCTTCTCACTCCTAAGTGATGTTATATTACATATATTCTCCTTGTTTTGTTATTTTCTAATATAAAATTTCAGGGAAATTAAAATTAAAGTATTTTTAAACCATGAAATTAACAAAATGTGGATTATAGACGGTTTATGATATTATACGCGCCAGAAAGTATTTTTATGGAGCGCCATTTGTAAGGAATAAATTAATTAAGTCTCCATCAACAGCTCTTGTGGTACCTTTCTGCTATCGACAAGCTGCAATAACTTATTAACGAAGGCAATGAGGATCGAGATTTTTGAAAGGACACCCTTTTATCGTCGCGGCTTTAATGTTGATTGGCATAATACCACGCAGAAATTTACGATAAATTTTCAGGGCCTTAATAGCATTTCTAAGTTTGCAACTGAAATTTCGATGTTTACAGGTAGAAAAACATAAGATAGTCGCGAAGGCTTCGAGGAATCGACTGCGCCAAATCGATTCCTCTTCCATATTAATTTATTCCCACGTTATTCAAACAGTCTTCCGCTCATCGATCATAAAGATGTATTCGGAATTCCAATTGCGTCGACTTCAATATCCGACGCGCAATGAGAATGGATTTGCGTTGATATTCTAGCAAGTAGTAAGAAAGTGTAAAATTCGATTGAGTGCGATCTATATTTTTTTAACATGGAGGTACTTACTAGGATGCACTTTCATCATTTTGTAACTGTGCTACTCGTGAAAACAAGAACTTTCTCCATAACAAATACTATTCAGAAGTAAAAGATTTTTAAATCAGTGAGCATTAACGCGTATGTAGGCTTAGGAATATTGTTGCAGAAAAGAAAGTGATAAATGTTTGCGTTATTCAACTGTACTTCAAGCATTCTTATTAAACAGAAAAATGAAAATAAAATTAGGAGGTGCAAATTTCTTAATTCGTCAAACTCGATTTGTTAATACTCGATACAAAACGATGTTAAAATAAAACTGTCATAGTTATATGATAGATTCTCGTTCCTTTATTACATTTATGATTTAACAATGTCATGCCAAGAAACAAATTTAATCGATAGGTCATATCGGCAATCTTAACGCGTTATTGAATAAGCGGCTAAGAATCAAACTCGAATAAAGTAATATCGATTGTTAATCTTCCACCTGTACTGATTCGAAGAAACAATATGCTACAAAAAGTCTGTACTGAAATAAATCCTTCTTTGCATTATTAAATAAGTACAATTCTGCTGAAATCAGGAAGACGAACAAAATAATTGGACATGAGATAGACAGATGATACATTTCGAATTCCACAGCAGTGATAAATAAAACTCTATCAGGAAATACTACAACTAAAACCAAAATTAATTCCTTATCATACCATTTGGTTCAACAATATCTGGGCACAAATGACATAAAGCTGCGCTTGCTAAATTGACTACATATTGTGACAACGCTCTTAATACAGGTTGTGACCATTTTCTTATATTATCGCGGATAAATTTTTTATTTATTCGGCTAGCTCAGAGTGGATAATGGAGAAAGAAGGAGAGGGACTAATTTAATGTTTATTAAATGTGAGATATGATGAGGTGAACAAGGCTAATATATAAGACGTTCGGATCATGAAAGGATGATTATGAAAGGCAAGAGTCCCTAGAAGTATAAAAAAAACTAAGTTTCATTAAAGTAAGAACATAAATCAAACAATCAGGATAACACGGATTATAATAATACAATGGATTATTATAATATCATGAATTATATAATGTTATGGATTGTTATGATATAATGAATTGTTTGAATATAATGTTTCAAACACCTAACCTCTTACTCATAAAATGTCTAATTAATGTGGTCTTATCGAGGATTTTCTATTCATACACTTAGCTTTACGCTCCTTCTGATGTTGTGGAGTTAAAATTCAGTCGACTAGGTCGACATTTGCATGTAGAATGTAACACTTTTGGCCACGGTTACGTGGCTCAAATAATTAAAGGGAAAATATTAATTAATTAAAAATGGGAGAAAATTAAGGAATGAAGGTATTGCACCATATAAACCAAAATTTGGCGTAAAAATTGTTTTAATGTAAGTTTACTGCCAAAGTCTTAGAAAGATATCGCTGGAGCACAGACAACTGGCACCTAGGCACGAAGCGTTAAATACTCATGTCCTTGGAGGCGCATACTTATTGCGATTTCCTGCTGGAGATTTTGGATACTTCTATGCTCGTCAAGGAGAAAATTTTCCTCGCCAGCAACTAGGTGTTCTTTTGCTACAACGTTGCCTTGGCTATAAGTGCCTAATCAGTGGGACAGAAAGCCCCGTGGACGGCATGTATCAACTACTTAAAAAAGAGTGAATCCCAATTTCGACTACGACTACCTTTCTGTCTTGGGAACTTGCAGCGACACCTCCTTTTGGCGAAAGAAATTTGTATGAACGTTTACATCGACATCTTCAGTACACTACAAATATCGCAGATTTCGCAGAATTGAAATGCAATAGGGTGAATTTCGAGTGCATACCTTGTACCAACCAGTCGCAAAAGCAATGCTTGCAGCATAGGTAAATGTAATATTTTGCAGTTACATGTATAGTAGCCGTACGCTTATTTATTTTTACGTTGTTGTTATTGCAGAATTCAAATGAACTTAAACTAAAAGCGCTTAAATAATAATCATGTGGTATCATAGATTTATAATTGATAATATATATAGTTTATTAATAAAAATAATGTATACATAAGCACTATTAACACTAGTCGGATATAATGGGATATAAAATTGGTCTAGCCATCGCGCTTCTTCAAATGCTTCTTTACGTCGTACTTCTTAGCTATTCGCATCCGATTTTTCTGACTATCTTTTCCCGACTCTGTTCATCGACTGTCCTGATCGGCTTTCTTTTCTCGACTCCAGTGCATACAGCGGACACACACGCACACTCATACATTCGAGGGCATAGGGCACTCGAAATTCCTATGCCCTTTGTGTATATAATGGCGCGACGGCCCGTCTCTTAGACTGTACTGTTCCAACATATTATATTTTTCAAATGTAAAATTCTCGCGCACCACAATTATATTTGTTCTTTCTTTTTTTATATTGTAAACATTTTTTCGAGAAGGCAAATTATTCTACAGTGCATCCGCATCATTTGGAAAACCGTTACCAATCTCCTCAGTTAAAAATCGTAAATTTTAATGATTTTATCGTGGCTCCTTGACTACCGTATTTTAAATAATGAACTCGCGGGCGGACTTTAATGTTTCATAGAATGAGAAAATTCAAAGTATTCAAAGTCTAAGTGAAGAACAAAAAATGAATAGAAAGTACTGTCAGATATAAATATGTAAGAAACACGGTATTAAGATAATATAATTTACTAGGACGTAAGTATTTCTAGATGCAAAAACGATAGAGAATGAGAAACACATGTTTAAAGATATGAAATGGTCAAAATGAATGTATGAATAATATTTAATACGTGAAAAATTTAAACGGATTACATCGAAAGTGGAGCTTAAATGTATGGCTAGACGATAGTAGGTGTGACAGAGGCATGGATCCCTAGACACACCTCTATATTTTAGCAAAATATAAATAAACAATTTCTTTATACAAATAAATACTCGCCCTAAATAGCTATTTTATTTAAAAAACACTTACAATTCTAAAAATTAGCAGCCTAATACTTCAATTTGCGATGTTTCCCTGGAGTTTCGGACCATGAGTCTAACTCGTGACATCCAGATTTAGTATAATATTATGCTTACGAGTAAATATTTGTGATTTTCATGTTTAGTCTGAAATTCCAATTACGAGTTAGACTCATCAAAGTATGGTAAGACATTAAATTATTTTTAAACTCGTATTAATTAAGGTATCTGTTTTAATGAAACGAGTTTCACAAAGTGTAATATCGTCTTCTTTCATAATTGTTGTCGTTGAATAAGAACATGTATTTTCAGTGATTTCTTACACGCACAAAAATAGAGTTGGGATGCAAAACTTTTAATTTATGGACACCTATACGCTACTTTCTATTTTTTATATTCTTTTTTTAACAATTGCGGTTGCTGATGTATCTGGTTTACTGTAGTAGATACGGTTGCAGGCACGTGAATAAAAACAGATCGCGTGTTTGATTCAGCGATTGTTCTACATGAAATAAAGGGGTACGTTTCTGCTCTGTCCATTAAAGTAACGTGCCATTAAAAGCTATTTCCGCGAAACTTCCAATGTAAGACTACATTATTTAATGGCATACCTAACCACGACTAACTGAAATTATCTATGCCTGGAAATAAGGAAATTTCATCGCTCTCCCCCTCCATAAACGACAGAATAATTAGCCGTGCTGCAATATTAAAGAGGTTTTCGTGATCCGTAGTATAAAATTAATCTAATGAAATTTGCGTTTCGGTTCGGACATCGAAATCACCAAGAAAGGCTTGGTATTAATAATGAGATAACTGTTTTATTGACACGTGAACGATAAAGCGAAACATCATCCCTCGTAGCAAAAAGATTTATCTTTAACTCGTGTATATTTTGTATATAAAAATACCAAGTACTATATGAATATCCAGTATCATATAATATTAGATATTATTTTGTTCATCGGTATTAATTTTCTAAATCCGTTGTTATTACTTATTTCTACGTTACTAATCTTACTTTAATAGAACTCAGCGTATATCGCATTATATATAAATAAAAAATATATATATATGTATATATATATAATATTAACTCACTTTAATACTTACTCTAATACGATCTTCAAAGCTCCCAGAAGAAATCCTACATAAATATCGATAAGCGCACTCAAATATTTCAAAGCAGCCTTCCTTTTTTCTCCTTACGTATACACAGCAAAGCATGTTTACCTCTTTATTCTCTCCATATTCCAATCGAATCCAGCTCCGCTATCAACATCAAAGGATACCTCGCACGTATCCATCAACAGCGCGGCTCTGCAAAGGTAAAAGGATCACGGCGATTTTCCTGATCGGAGTAAAATCACCCTGACGAAATCCTCCCTCCCCGGCTGTTAAAATCACCGGGACCCCTTCTGTATTATTAACCTTCCACGCTTCCGCCGGTCTCGCTTCCGGCGTCAGCGAGAATTCCTTCTTCCCCTGCCGCCTGTAAGCGTATTTTGTTCACGATTCCGACGCACTCGTCGGTACCGCGAGCAATCGAATCGATCGCGGGTATAGGCGAGCCAGGAGGCGCACGTACAGATCGACCACGATCTATGGTGATTCCGTTCTCACGGTGGATGCACCCGTGATGCACTTTTATCCTGTGCACCGACGACCTCCCCCTCCCCCGGCCGCACCCCTCTCTCGCCATTTCTCACTCACTCTTCCTCTCTGCCGCCCGCGGGGTCGGATCGATAGATATTATTTCCGGGCTGCACACGACACACGGTGAATCCACAATGCGCTTCCGCGTGTGCACCCGCCCGACGCGACGCACCGCCCATAGTAATGTGGCTCGGGTTTTGCGTGCGGACTATACAGGTGCCCAGGAGCAGCCCCCCTTTTTGCAATACGACCGCCGTGGATTCTTTTTGCACGGTGAATTTAAATTAATTCGTGCCATCCCCTCGCCCCCTCCACCATTTTGCTGCTCACCGCGAAAGGGACCGCTACATACCGATAATGCAGGCTGAAAAATCTCCGGGAAGGGCTTCACGGGGGTGGCGCTGACAAGTCTCGATAAGAATGAATTCGCAAGGTCTTTGTTACCGGGGTACGAGTGTTTTTAGGTGCATCGTGGGTCGGATTATAAAGCAGACGTCGCGCGTCAGACGCGTCGACGGAATATATGTATTGGGTGTGTACAGGTGCGTTGTGTATTGCGGCTGAGAGTCAAAAGCAAAGTACGGATGATTGTAGATTTATGGATCCTTGCTGCTGAACCACTTTTAATGCTTGGAAATATTAATGATTCTGTTTTAGAGCGAGAGATAGGAATTTGTCCCGCTTAACACTGTTTTTTGGTGTGTTATAGGATGTAATAATTTATATACTGTAATTTATCAAGGGTAGGCAAAGAATTTAAACTTGGACCTTTCGCTTTCCAAGCGAACGCTTTACGAAAAGAGTATATATTTATATACAACTACTTCCAGATGTGTTGAGATTGCACGCACATTTGTTATTGTAATATTGCGCGTATCTAATTTCGTTCGTTGTTGCATTTCATTATCGCACACAATTATATTTCAACTAAGCACTTTTGTTATTAACGTATAATTCATAAGAAAAAAAAGTACAAGGCGTATGTTTTCCTAATGTACCTTCGAAGAATACGTACTCTGTATTAATTCTCTTTTACTTTTTTACACGTGCTCCCAAGTTTGCAGCAGTAAGTCATATACTTTTTTATTTAATGGCATATTTTTTACATATATAATAATCAAGATTTATCTACACAATATTCTGTTCGTGTTTATTAAGATCATTCAGTTTGAGATTTGGTATTTAATGCCAGTTTCCACAGATCTGTAATACAAATGCGTAGGTGCGAGAAAAATAACTGAGCAGAATACGATTGCAACACAGCTGTGAAATTCAGATTAGAAGCATTGCTAAAATTGCATTAGAAGCATTACTGAAATATCAGTAATCGATTCATTTAAGATGTATTAAGTGTACAAATTGAATCGTTTCTTTTTTTCCTTAAGAAATCCAATCCCCAATTATCTAAAAGTAAAACGCATTGAAATGATTAACTTCTTACTTATTTTTTGAGTATCACTACATCAGCGAAATACATATAACTTTATATTTTTCGAACAGTGTTATAAGGTAAGCCTAATACATGCAGTCGCAAAAAATGTATTCGGAGAAGACCAGGATTCTTAAATGTATATAGCATAACCTAATACAATAAACACTTTAATATTGATCTTTAATGTTGGCCATGCTAAATATATTAAGGGTTATTAATGATAAAACTGAAGCCAGAAGTCGTTAACCCTGGCCTCTTTATTCCATGTACTCGACATACGTGTTGCATGAAAAAAAATCCAAAAGTAATTAGCAAGATTCCGATCTGCGCATTCATCGTAGAAATCCACACCTCTATCACTGCACCCTCGTAGCACTCACGAGCGTGTACTCTTACGGATGAATTTCTTATGCAGTAATATGAAGTAACCTTGCCGGAAATAACCCAAATCCCATTTCCAAAAGGATATACACGACGTATTCATCCCTCCTCAGTAAAATGGATTTAACTTCGTCGTAGACACTTCCGTGTAAGCTTAATCCCACGGAGAGTTGACGAGGTTTGCGGTGCCCGTCTCCCATTTCGATTAGAAGAGTTTACGGTGCCTCAGTTACGCCCGCCAGAGAATTAAGCTATCCTAAACTAGTTATAAATATCGACGTACCGAATCGCTCGAACTCGGTTATGACGCCCCTAATGCTCGTCTGCCGGCAGAAAATCTCCTCCCCCTCGCGAAACAAAAAATCGATGCTAACAAAATTGTTCCAAAACACTGCAAAAATGCATCTCGGCGTGTATGGGAAAAAAAAAAGAGAGGGGCATTGGATATCGCCACGAAATTGCGTTACAAACAATACTTCCCACGCTCGAGAGTGACGTCGAGTTTTTCAATGTGCGTGTCGAAACCACAACCAGGAGCGTTTCATCGGCACGGTTATCCGCGGTGCAACGTGCCCAAAGATGAAAAAATCTCCACCATCGGTACACGTGTCGGAGCTCGTTTGCCCTATAGGGGGATTTAGAAAAAACTGGCTCAGAATTTAAAAGGCGTGCGAATTGTTACTGGGCGAAATAAAAAGCTTTGATTCGTGTAGATGGAAAAATGGATTTACGCACAGTTGCGTACGATAATGCGGTTTTGTAATTTGCGGGATTCTTTTTTACCCTGGGATTAAAAATTCTATGACTTTTCAGTGAACGCGTCGAATCGTACTTCGGACCTTTAATTGTACATGAGTAAGATACAACTAAATTTTCATAATAGCCGGTATTATTTTGTACACGCACTACATTCTTTGTGAAAAGGAGTAATCAAAGCATAGATATCTACTACAAAGCAAAAGAAAGTCGTCGAACGTCAATCGGTAGACAGTTATTTATCAGTTATAAGACGAAAAACCAAAGTCTTACTCTAAAAAAGTTGGCGGATAATGCTGCGACGACAGACTTATCAGATTTCCAGACAAGATATATATATTAACACTTTAATGACCGCTCACGCAACACGTGCGTGATAGTCCGATCACTGTTAGTGTCCGATCACGCAACGTGTGTGTGATGTTACCGCCGGAGGTTATTGGCCGCTAATACACTCTTTGTGTGATGATTTCTCTAATCGTAGTAATATCAAAATATTTGAAAAAGAGAAAGAAGAGGGAGAAAAAAAAGGGCCCCTTGCAAACTTTAACCGCATAGACGCGCGGCCACTAAAGTGTCAATACAACAATAATATCTTATTTCCAAGGTGGAATACAAATAAAGACAAATAACAGAGAAAAAGGATCATCATAAATAGATTTTCACTTATCACTACGATCAAATTCGTTTGTACTCTATCGTATCCCATCACAATTCTGATTTAGATTCATACACAGCAAGCAGAATATTCAACGACTATCCACTTGAAGCAAAACGTTTCTCACAATTGAATTCCACGTACCTCACTCGCTGTCTTTCTTTCCTCTTCGATAACAACTTTACCCATCTAATACCCATTATCAGACACGCTCAGCGTTCCGTATTATTTTAATACCAAACACCGAAAAATCGACGTCCACGACTCCTGTGTTCGTCGATTAAATTCCAACCTCGAGCGGTTAAAGAAGTCGATCGGTGCCCCTCGATGCTCTGCCTTCCCTCCGTCGGTGCAGATCATTAATATCGCAGGAAAAATCGTGGAGAAGGCTCCGCGTCAGGGCGTTATTACCGCGGACAAATCGGCGGAACGACGCGGCACGAAAACATTCATCAATTCTCGAAGGGGCAGCCACGATCGAGAACCATTAAGTTCCCTGGCCGAAAACCGCGAGAGGGCGGGAAAGAGGTGTACCAAGGCGTTTAAACTTAAGCGGCCTGGAAATTCGGCCCGTTAAGAATAAACGCCCATACGAGAGACATGAAATTTATTATCGCGTGAATTAGAAATAGCTGGAGCGCCGGACGGTAATGGATTTACGGTCAAACTGGCTCGTTCGCATTTTCCACTGGAGCGTTTGAATCATGATCTGCAAACCTCCCATCGAGCACTGTCACTTTCTGCTTGAATGTTTGAGTGCCATGGATATTTGCGGAAACGAGTTAAAAGTGAACTCACCGTGTGAACTAGCTTATTTTTTTTTGCTTTTTTGTTTCGATTTTGTCATACGATATTCGAAAATGACACTTCGAAGATTGTCATACGTTGTAGCTTATGTAGTCGTGTATAAAAATGGAGAAAAATCTTGTAATTTACCAAGGTCCGATTATTTTAACGCTTAGCCAACCGCGCGCGCTAGAGCGAACTGTAAATTTCTCACCGCGCTCAGGCAAGCCACACTATTCAGAAAAGCAGAAAAAGTTGGTCAATAATTGGATACAACTTCAGGTCAGTGTGATTGATAATAACAGAAAAAAGGATAACGCGTTCCAACGGTCAACAAGGGAGATTTGTCCGATCGGTCGTGCACCAACTTATTTTAAAACGGGGAGTCAAATCTACCCATTCGGTTGACTGAGTGTTAAACTGTCAACGAGCGAGAAGGTTAGGAGTGCCATACGAATACATATGATATATCTGCGCATGCGCTGGTTGACGCGCCCGAATTTGAATTTCTATTTTAAAAACGCTTGGAATAACAATTTGACTGGAGAGTCTGGGTAGCTCAGGGGTAGAGCTGTCGTCTGGCATTTGAAAAGTCTCCGGGTTCAAGTCTCGGGCCAGTTTATTTATACACCAGTGTCCTATTTTCTTTCACGCCTTTTTCCTTAACCTAAATGCTAAAGCCAAGTGCAAATCTGAAAAATGCACTCATTAATTCATTTCCTATAGTAAGCTAATTAGAGAAAAAATATTTTTATCGAGTTTGTAACTTTTATGGCAATCGATACAACATTTAGGTATAACGAATAAAACTAAAAGTTCCCCTACTTATAAACTTGTAACGAAGAGTATTTTCTCGTTAACCTTTTCGTTACGTTAGTCTGCTTCGCCGGGGTAATGCCAGTGAACGGAGCATCGATCCGAAGAGTGTGCACATTGCACGTCGGTCGTCTTCCGTGTTCGCATTTACGCCGACTATAATCGGCGCTCGTGCACGCAGGTTGTCGCGTGGAAGACGATTATAATCGGCGCTCGTACACACACGTTGTCGCATGGATGACGACTATAATCAGCGCTCGTATACGCAGGTTGTCGCGTGGATGCCGATTATAATCGTCGAATATATTTTTAAAGATCATTTTCTATTAAATATACACATAATAATCATGGTATTTGATCCTAATACGTACATTTTATTTCCACACAATATCCTATAATAATTTGGCGTGTTTCGTATGATTTATGTATATGCCAATACAGGTGTACATGAATAACATTAGATTATTTAAAACATAAACATGTGATGTTTCAGCTAATTTTCATCCGCATAATAGAGTTTGTAGAAAAAGCTTATGATTTATCTCGCAATGCAAAAAAAGCGAAAAATCTAGAGAAAAAAATGTGTCAAGTAAAGGACATCTAGTAACAACCCTTGGCTTTGAGTTCGCTTCAAAACTACTAGTCGCAGAAGTGTTCTCGACGAAAATTATTCTCGACCTTCCATAACAAAGTGATGTACGTGCGTCCACTCCATTAGTTAAAGTATCCAGCGATTAAAATGCTTGCAATTCTCAATCCTCGCAAATTATATACATGTATGCTTGCCCTCATCAAAGCTTGCGGCAGTTAAAGAAATATTCGGTATCCATATATTTAGAATTATTACGAAGATATCTTCGTTTCTAGTTCTCGTGCAATATAAATACAAATAATACCAAGATAAACCGACAATAATACGCTAATAATAACACTTATCATAATAGCTTTTTTATATTTCTTAGCATTTCCTTTGAGTTGCAATACCGAGTTACAAATATGCTTTTCCAAAGATTGATGATCTACACTTTATCGTCATTTCAATACCTCTTACACGCTAATCATAAAATAGTGTTATCAAACTTTACGGCTGCCATGCCTTGGTAAAAGTTTGTTTAGAAATCTACGATTATCAAGTTTTGCCGAACATTTAAAGATCAAAGATATTACAACAAATAGTAGCAAAGGACCGATAGTTAAAGACACGAGTACTGTCGCCTGCGCATCCTTTACTTACCCTGTCCTCCGAGTAATATCGCGATAACTTAATGGAAATCATCGTAATGAATGTTTCCGGGTCCGGCGTCTTTCGCGCTTCAGCTCGGATATAAGATTCGTGTGAAACTCCGATCGCAAAAGGAGGACTCTGAAGTACGCGGGAATAATATCCGTGACGGAAAGTTAGAGGGAGGAAACGAGAAGGAAATGTCGAGTGGCTTTACGTGCGCACGCTTAAACGAGCGCCTGGCTTCGAAGGAACACGTCGCAGTTAGTATCGCCGAGAAGCGTTAATGAGTGGCGGTATAAGGTACCGTGGCAAAGGAGGGAAATCAAGGATATACAGGCTGTTCCAGAAGTCCTCGGTCAAACATTAAAAAAGATATATTCACAGTAGGGGGAGAAGCAGTTTTATCTGAGCATAAGTGCGATGCTTTCTCATCGACTTATGAATAATTTTCCATTTGCATGTTGTTTAGACATTTTGTTTTAATGTTGACTAGCCTATTTTGCGACATTTTATACAAGGTATAATGGAACCTCTATTGAGCACCGTAAAAAGACAGATTTTTTATTGACGTAAAGAGATCCAGGTTGAGATTTTCATCTATAGAAATTTTTACTTGATATATCAAACAGTTTTTTCATAAACATTTTTGAAAAGCGTTTATACGTACTTACACAGAATCAAATTATATTGCAACGTAGCAATATCAAGAATATGTAAAGCTTATTGAGGTATTTTATTATTTACTATCTAGATTAAAAGAAAAAAACAGATAATGCAGCTTTTGCGTAAACATTTACAACATTTGTTGCTAACCATTATCTATAAAATATTTGATTTTATGTGTAGATTGCAGTTAGACGCAATGATAAATACATCGATGAGCATTGATTATTTGTACTCAATACTCAACGTATTTGAATATAATTTTGAAAAAAATTTGAACTTTGGATTAAAAAATACTAATTGGCCAAGAGTGTTTTGAATAAACCTTTCTTGGTTATCCCATAAAAATGATCAAGCTAAGCAACATCTTCTTATTACTGGTGGTTACATCAGACTTAACGCCGGTCCGCCAAAATGATTGTTACATCAGCAATCTACAAAACATTATCCCTCTATAATCTACTGTGACTTCAAAACAATGTTTCGGTAACGTTCTTTGTTTTAAGTCAACTCTTCTTTCTTGCGAATTCATAGAGTATTATAAATCAAAAAGTGAATTATCAGTCGTCAAATTGCTCATATCTATCTTCTTTCTCCCTTTAAGAATATAAAAATATATAAAATGAGAGTTCAAAGTAAGGGTATCCAACTTTTAGCTTCCCTTGGCCTCATTACGTGTTGCAAAACCTTTCATTGCATTTTAGGCACTGCATAAAATACCCTAACAAAAACTGTTAAGTTAAAAAAATGCGATTATTTTAAAAAATTCATCGCTTACAAATTAATATCACGTTAAAATTGTATTTATAGTATCATTAATAATATTTCTTGTTACAACCATAAAAAGTTTATAAGATTACAATTTTTTATTGGATCATAACCATCTTTGGCCACATGCCCGAGGTCTGCAGATTGAAAAGGTCTAAGTAAAATTAGTGGTCTCCATGCTTTTTCGCCTATGTACATCGATATCAGAAAAAAATAAATACCGCGTACCTCTAACTGACTGAACAAAAATCTATTCTAAACAGTATTTTAAAGAGAAAACACAACCGTATGTAATATTCCAACAAGCAATTACCGCGGATTATAATATAAAATAATCATAATACAGTATAATATAATTATAACATAACATAATATAACATAATATAATCATCGTGCATACTCCATTTTCGACACCACTGGTTTAAAGTACGGTCGGATCGTGGAAAAGTAAAAAGAACTGTCGATTACAGAGCGTGAACGTTGTTCTTCCGGGCGGAGGCTTCAGTCCCGTTCGAGACACCATTATTTCCCAACACAAGGACCTGTTGACTTTAATTGCATACGCGGCTGCCTCGACCTCGCGGAGTAATCCTCCCGTCCAGGAGTTTTCTTCGTGCTCGGCGAAACTTTGCACTTTCGGTCGGTGCTAGACACGATGGCTGAATGGGCACGGGGCGAATAATAAAGGAGGGGCGAGGCGACGTCGAGAAATCTCAGAGTCGATGGACCGACTTTACGACCCGCCTCCTAAGAGCGTTCAAAACGGAAGAGGGAGAAACCCGAAGTTTCTGGCAGGACTCAAAGGCATTCCTTTCCCGTTTTCCCCCATTTTAAACTGTCGAGAAGCCGACTTTGCTTAGCCGAAGGCACCATACTAATTAGAAAACTTGCGAAGTCTCCCGGACGATGAGAACGACAGGGAGATCGACCGGGAGACGATGGCGGGCGATACTCGGGAAGAAATGGAGACATCCGTTCCATCCCGGGAGCGAGTCATCGTTTATTATTTTACCATCGGCCGGTAATTCCTTAAGAAAGTTGTTAACCTTTGGGAAGGAGTTTTAGGATGGTGCATCGGAGATTTTCACGTGGGACATTCGAAGTTCGAATCTTGTACGTACAGTGCTTCTGGCTTTTCCATGTGATCTGTATACTGCAGCTCTGGTGGTGCGGAATGCACTTTAAACGGTAAGTCCTGGATCGAATGATCGTAGCAATCGATGCGGAATTGAATTGAAGAATGAAAAGTTTCTTGGAAAAGGGAAACCGTTTCCTATCGATGATCATGTTGATAGATATAAAACATCGATAAATTCAACCGTGATAATGTGGCACGTTGTATAATTGATGTCATCTTCCCAAAAATTACGTCTTATTGACTAACTACCAGAAAAGAGTTAAATAACTGTTGGTTATTTAATTTGGCTATTGATTAGGAAGCAATTATGATAGTTATACCGTAATTATTTCATTAATTTTATTCATTCTCAGAACACTTCACAATCATCATTGTAATATTCTCTCTGGATCGTGGGTATTTCATTTTCATTTATTATTTCCACTTTCTATGTACCAGATAACTTCTTCCCGTAGCTAATAAAAAAAGATAAAATCAAACATGGCCCCCAATTTGGATCCCCTTCAATTAAGCGTCGTTCCTACAACGCAAACAAACCTGCAAAAATCGCAAATTAATCGAGCTCGATAATTGGCTGAATATAGAGATAAAAAATAATCGTTACCGGGATTGATGGTACTAGCAGTTGAACCACGCACTCGAAATCCACTGCAAAAAAAAATGGGATATCACCGCGGTATCTCTCGCAAATTATAGCGGAAAGAAGTACTTGTATTTACGTTTCATAGTTTTATGGGAGAAAAATGGCCTTTTCTTTGAATTTAAAATGAGGCTGGAAAACGTTGAGAATGCAACTCTATACAAATAAAGAAAGATAACGCGAAGATGAAACTCTCGGTGTATCAGATAGGCATTCTCTGCTTTAGAAACATGCATCGACGGAAGTAGAATATCATCCCTCTTCGTGGAAACATATTCGCATTATTCGCGCTTGGCGGTTTGACTACACATACCAGATGATGTCCCTTTTACAGATCTCAGTACGTATATCGCGATGAAAATGGAAACGAGGGTGCTTCGTGCATCAAAAAATATAAGCAGTAATTTTAAAACCCGACCTATATATGATATGCATACTTTTCCATTCATCACAACCAATTTTTTTCCGTAAAATAAATTTCCAACAAACGCACTCATGTATAAAAAAAAAAATAACAATGGATAGCATACTTAAACAATATCACTTTATTATTAAAATATTACAAGCAGGATAAATATAACAAAAATTAAATATTTATGCAAATATATGTTAATTACTCTAATAGAGGAAATTTAATACTTCAAATTATGAATCATTTATTTCATGTATTTAACATCATTATTGAACACTCTACAGCCTATGTATTTTACGTAATAATCTATAAGATTATTTTTAAGTAACACTCCAAGTTACAATAGTTTAGAATTTTTAATAGTATGGAGGTGGCTATAATGAAACATTTAAACGATTAAAATGTATTTTTCGTAGTATTGTTTATTTGCCTTTTCTGCGATTAACTGCTACTAGAAGTACACATATTTTAATTTAACCTTATATCCTTATAGAATTAACAATGAAAAACGAAAGTTACTTTCAGAATTTAAACAATAGTTTAATCCTAAGCCGCATTTCCTATATTTGCGACACGTTTTACAATTCAATGTAAAAAAAAGTTCAAAGCTTTAACGACGCACTCAGATAATAAATCCGTATGATAAATCGCACAAGTGTTTTCCCAGCCTTAATTAGTCTGAAAAGAATTATTTCAAAAGGTCTTTCACGGTTATCTTTTATTCGCGCAGTGTATACACGATTCAGTTAAAAAAGGAAGGCTTCCAATAAAAATCATATATCTCCGAGTGCCTTTACCCTCTCTTACATAATTTCTATGCAATTTCCATTTCTTTCCATTTTTTTTAGCAAAGAAAACAGGATTTCTATGGATTGGTTTTTTTTTATTTAGCTGTTTTTCGACTAAGAAAAAAAATGGAGGAGCCGCTTAATTGCTTTGCGTTTTATGAAAAGATAGACTCTTGAATCTCGATGAAGCGTGGCCTGGCCGCTCCCCGCTTTTCAGTCTGTTCTCATTTTGCAGGCGAGCTTTTATTCGCGTATCATTAGTCGTCCGTACTTCATTACGAGATATTCCCAATAGCTTTCGCCCCGTTTAGCCCAGACCGATGAAATTAATTCCGCGCGGCTAATGCGCGATACGCTTTATATGAAAAGTCACTCGGCTCCAGAATTTTCTCGCATCGGCTTAATGATCCCGGATTCCATTCTTCAAAAATCCGAAATATTACGATTATATTGTTTCACCCTTCAGGCAAGCCCACTTTTCAAAAATGGTTCGTGGAGTATTAATGTATTAATCATGCCATATCTTCACCAGAATTACGACAAAAATTTCCACTTGGATTATTAAATAATTGTGTAAAACATGTAGTACGATGTAATATTTGTGTGGGTAAAGAAATTCAAAAATACTATATCTAATCATTTCTTATAATGGGAATAATTAAATCTTTGCTCTTTATTATTTCGTTTTATTACAAATACGAATGCATTTTCTAATTATATTGGCGCTCTGATTATATGAGTGAAAAGTGCTTCCAAGGAAGCCGAACAAATGAGAAATTAAGAGTACTGAAGGATCAGGTTTAATGATTTTACGTTCTCTCCATTTTGCTTTTAAGCGTGCTCATCGTGCCTTTGCCTGAATAAGCTAAATATTAGCTAAATAATAAGGAAAAGAAATAGGTGCAGACTGTAAAAGACTTTATACTGTGTAATATTTGGTTCTATTTCGAATTTTGCTACGCTCAACTGAAGGATCTTCCCCAAATTCTTCCGAATCATTCCAGTGTCTCCGTTCCATCTATTCCTTGGAAGTATTTCTAAAACTTTGTATTCTCTGCGAACATTTCAAGTTCTCTACTCTCGTTGTATTTTTTCAACCGTCAATGAATTCCTATAATTCTTTGCATACAGATGTTTAAACATTACAAAGGTTGTTTTTTTAAAAATGAGTACCGCAAGTAATACTGGTATGACCTTTGAATACACTCCAATCGTAACTCGAAAATCCACAATTTTTGACACACACGTAATATTGTCGTTCGCGGACGAGAAACTGAAATAAAGAGGAATGTATTATAGCGTGATTATAAATTTCATAGCTGTAGGAATAAGTGCTTAAAGTAGAGCTAGTCGGGTGCCACTTTACAGGGGTGTATTGGGATCGGAAGGAATTGGGTAATATGCGAACAGGGACTTGAATAGCGAGGGTGTTGTAGGTGGAAACCAAAGTGATATTATTTAATATGACCAAGCGATACAATTCAGTTTTCAAAATTTTGTCTAAAATTTTTACGCTTTTCCAATACGAACATCTCCCGTTACTTCTCTCACATTTTGTTAATCGATGCCAATCACAATTCCTATATTCTTTTTTGCAAATTTTTAACTTTCCAGCTTACCTTTATTGACATTAAAATGTTTCTTCTGTCCAACGTAAGTAATCATTATGAGCCTTATTCCTGCACGTTTTTGTGAGTATTTTATTATTTTGATTAGCCCTTGTTATTACAATTTTGTACGACGATTAATAAATAACATTATCGATAACAATCCTCTGCTTTATTTCTCTAACCTTGTTAACCATTATCAATAGCCACTGCTTAATACCTCTACGAATTATTGATTTTCTATATCACTCTATATCGATCAAATTCTTTGGAACGTCGAGTAGTCGATATTCATCAACGACAAACCATCATTTCTTCTTTCCAATCTCGTTAATCATTACTAATCACAATTGCCACCCGTCTTTTCGATCTCTTCATTTCAAAGCCAACTCTATATTAAAGAAATTCTGTGCAACGATCAGTAGTCGATATTAATCCACGATAAACTTCCATTTATTCTCTCCAATCCCGTTAAGCATTGCTAATCACGATCCCCGACCGCTCTTAATTTCAAGCTCTCGATTTTGCAGGTTACCCCGTATCCGTGAAATTCTGTTGCAACGATTAATAACCGATATTAATCAACGCGACGTATCGCGATGTGGATCGACGTGGTTTCAGGAGAGGCAGAGGAATGCGAAACGCAAAGTACACGATCGACGCGAGACATTAACTATGCTTGCCCCACCACCGCTCCGGAACTCCCAGCGGTGAGGGTGGAAGCGCCGAGGCTGCTCGTCCCGTAATATTAAAAACGAGTTCAACGGCAGGCTTAGCGGAATTTCAGGGAATAACGGCCGTGGAGTAGCGGTATAGCGCGCAAATTTATGAAACTATGCATATGTAATACGCGCTTGCCGGCGCGGCCTCGAGTAGGTATACGTACGGAAGCGAAAAACGGCCCGGATTGCCCTGCAAAAGTGTTCGCGTATCCGAGAGGTACGGCGCTTTTCGTGGCCTTACTGCAACCACGTAGGATCCTAAAACATAAGCGGACATGCAATTTTCTCGTCGAAAGCCGGACAGGACCTACGTCTTGCCACAGTGTGGTGACGGATGACGTCCTGAATTTTTGACACGGAGATGTAACCTTAGAATTACCGAAACGGACAAAGTATAGGCTCCGTAATTTCTGGGAAGGAAAATAATAAGCGAGATTTATTACTTACATTTCTCGTATCTTTTACTTCTACTTTTACTTATTCTCTTTGTTCTATTTTATTGGAAAGGTATTGGGTGTTTAAATTAATTCGCTGTAAGTCATAATTATAGTGTAGATTGAAAAAGCTGCTGGTGTGAGTTACTCTATGGTCGGCGTAGAGTATTTGTAAACGATGCCGAACATTTTGGTAATCAACATATATTTCGTTCTTCAGTTAATGAAAGTGCAGTTCCTTTCATGAGTTCCAAATTTGTTTGGATGGCCTCACAATTGAGCAATGTGCAGTCGTTACTGCGACAAGGAATTACTATGGTTGCTGATTGGGAGTCGCTATAGGCAATGCATTTTAATAAAGGTGTTTCGTTTAAAGTGTTATTTGACTTTGATCATGAAATCAGCCAGAACTACTGGCATCATCCACTTTTCTAGGTCGTCCATTTCCAGAGCTATTTTTCAAAGCAAAATTTTCCGACCAAAATTTCTTGAACCATCTTTGATACTTGCAAGGCAGGCTTACTGGCAGTTGTTGCAATCTTCTTTTTCAAAAAACGATAAAGCATCAAATTTTCAATCGATTCTTCGTTTGGTAAAAATTGATCCATCGTAAATCGGGGCATAAAATTCTAATTTTACACCCCTGACAAATAAAGTCACCGAAATAACACAAAACACATTTTCAAAGCGCAGTAATCAAAACGATCTAATCCCTGAAACGGGTCAACGAAAAAAAGGCATTCCTTTCTGGTATCCCTAATACAAAAAACTTAACATAACTACTTTTCAATACGTTATTTATTTGGTTTACCAGCGGATAAACCAAATAAACAACGTATCAAAAAATCAATTTCCAACGAGGAAAATAATCGTCCTATGAAGTCCTTAGAATAACTACATTTATCACAATCGTTTTAAAAACGTTTGGTCTATTGGCATAAACATTTTGACAGATTCGGTAAGTTAAGTACGGATTGTAAAGCTTCCAATCTTTCCTCATTTCCACGCATCGTACTTGCCCTTCTTGTACCCCTTTGTCCACTGGAGACGCGGACCTTCCGTATCTTCCTCGCAGACCGTTATGTCGGCACGCAAATCACGTTTGCAGCGGTGCAGAAGCGGCTCGGGGCGAAACTTGGGCCAAACGGCAATGGGATCGCGAGGCATTCGAGGTGCCAGAGGGTTGGGATATCGGGGTGGCGGCTCAGCGGCACGGGCCACGTCCGGAACCGGCGCCAATGGCCCAAGTTTCGAGGCCGCGCGCCCCTACCTCCGCATATTTGTCCTCCGGGTTCTTCGGATGTTCCTGAAATATCGTGATTAAAATTGTTCGTCTCCTCGAACCGGGGGCATTATCAGGCGAGCATTCTTAGTATTGCTGGCTCTCGTTTCGCACGGATGCAGACCTGTGAAACGCCTGTATAGCTCCGTGGGCCTCGGAGTCTTCTTATATAGTGCGTACAAACCGTTTAAAGAGAAGAATGAAGGAAAAGTAGTAAATCGTTTCATTTAGATCAAATCGTAGAATTCGTATTAACATCGTAGCTGTGGCTGGAGTTGTCAGAATGCAGTATCCCTGTGCGTCACGAATTACAAATAGAAATACAAACACAAATGCAAAAAGCGATTAAAGCGCGGTGAAAGATGTATGAAAGTAACGAAGTCCTATTGCATAAATCGAGTATTCTCATTTGGCTATGTTTCCACAGTGTTAAATTATTTCTTCGTAATCATCTCAGTGGAGAGATATTCACATTAATTGTTTCTTTATAGTGATTAAATGATACTTATGTTGGAACAGTTGTGTCTTCCAGTATGCATCGTCTGCAAATTTTACCGACGCCTCAGTCAGATATTCCGGAAACAAAAAGGAGAAGAAGATAAAATTTGGTCACTTTAATTCTTTAAAGATTTTAAAGATTGACGTCTGTAACATTCACACACGATAGCCTGTTTCTTTATGTGCTTGACGAGAAAGTGTTTTTTAAAAATGATGTTTTCGAACAGAGTTAATTAATTACAAATACGCAATATTACTGTGGAAGTATTCAGAGTGAAGAGGAAAAAAATAGACATACTCTACCTTTCCTTCCTCAGAAAAGTATCACATAGTTTTACACCAAACCTATCGAAGCGATCAAAATGACCAGTCAGTGGTTTTTTAGAAAAATTACTGTTATTCATAGAGAAGCACTTTATTAAGATTTTCTATGATTTTACCATAGAGTATTACTTATTCAATCGATCTGTTGACATCTCTTTTTGTTCTTTTTCCTTTAACACGTTCCATGTCAGACCGATTTTTCGTTCCTTTCGTACCCTTTTTTGATTTTCGTTCAAGCCATACGGGGTGTACCTTGCTACGCTATTACAATTTGCTTATAACGTATATCTCACGATTTTTATAATCGGTAAGAAACAATTCCTTTTTAATTTTTCGTTTTGCAAGGAAATTCTAAATAACTCAAATGGAAAATTTAGTGCGGGGCTTATACGCTCCACGCAGCACGGAACGCGTTAAGAAAGTCTGCGCCGTACATAAATACGTCCAGAAAGTGATTGGTAGATTTAATGTTAATGCTCGATACATTCACGCGTGTCACCGTGCTCCTTCACGCTCTCGACACGAAAAGGCGTTTTCAGGGGTCAGTGTCGTGACAAAAGGGTTAATTTGTCCCGAATACGTCGCAGCTATCGCCCCCAATAAATATTCATCCCGCGTGCCTCCTCGAGGTCGGGTGTCGCGCCCGCTGCACTTTCTTGCCACGTGGCCCAGCCGCCGGGCCAGATTTTCGCCTGCTCCTCGATAATAAAGTGGTTTAGGGAAATGGAAAGTCGGGTCGCGTGCGCGCATCCCCCCTTGCCCACCCCGCCCCTGGAGGAAAGATATGCAGGTGGCGCCCTTAATGCACGGCCGGTCGAGATTTTGCGAGCAAATATTTTATTACCCGTCACGGTTACCCCCGCTTTCCTATGAATTCCTTCAACGACACCGCTGCCTTTTACTTTCTTCGTAGACCTCTAAGTCAGGGGTCGCCAACCTTTCGGACCTCAGGGATCACTGAATTCATAATTTTAAATCGCGTGTGCCAGTAGTACGAATTTTTTCGAAAAAGAGAAGTACATGTAGTAATATGATGTTGTTAAAGATATTGTTGATTGTTGTTATAATACAGTTTATTAAAAAGGGTACAATATCGTATATACACAAAGTATTAACACTATTGCTGACAGATGAGAGTCGATGTTTAGTATAACTTGTTGTAGTACTGCTTTATAAATGGCTACGTCGTACTGCTTAGCTCTTCACGAAATTCTCTAACGAAGACTTTGCTCGCAAAACTCAATACTTTTTCTCTAACCGGACTGCTAGACTGCTCGCACGGACATGCATACACCTTTATACGTTTGAGAGCATAGGAGCTCAAGGCTGCTTTATTACGATGGATTGTTTCTATTTCGAGGAAATACACTATGAACACCGTTCGCAATTCTGGCACACCACATATATAAGTAAAACAATGATCGAAAAACTTATATTTCATTGAAATGAGAGGCATCTATTAAATATGAAAAAATTATAAATGCTTATTTAAGCATAATAAACTCTTGAAAGGTGGCTTAATTGTAAAAAAATGATTAAAGTTAGTTTTATTATTTTTTTCTGGGAATCACCGATCGGCGACCGCTACTCTAAAGTCATGTGTCTTGCAAACTGCTACCGTGAGGAGGCCCAGAACGTATAGCGTTATAGCACGCATGCCCGTATATACTATGGTAAATGTATGCAAAGGGATGCTAAAGATCAAGCGGGAAGGAGAAAGTTACGGAGAAATTTGTGTACTATAACGAGTTCAGAAGCTAATTATTTCGACTACTAATCTAGCATGGCTCTTTTATAGAATTGCTAAGCGAGCCTCAGTGAAGAGCTGAAGTCTACTGACCTGGAATTAAATTTTCTCGACATTGTATAAGCGATAAATGAGGCCGTGGCAATTCCAGAAGTAGCTGCGGAATAGACGGGCATTCTGTCGTAAAAATATTTAATAATACTGACTTGTTAGCAGCCTTTATTACAGGTCCTTTCAATTGCATTGCTCAATTAACAATATTATTTATTCTCTAAAATACGATTCAAATTTATTTAATCTGAAATAAAATATTTAATGAAGCTTATTTAATCAAATTCTCCATAACATCAAAGCACTGACATTTGTATACCAGTTATGAAATGATGAAACAAGCAGATGTATATTGGTTCCCACATCTCGTACTCAACCGTAGGATTTAAAGCATTTTATTGTAACACTGAAATCATTTTTCCGTTTTCATGCGTCTAAAATATAGTTACATTTATGCTGATCTCATCAAACTTCTTACAAACGTTCTCCAGCCGCTATTCGGTGGTCATCCAAGTAAATCCACTGACGTATATCCATTGATAGGAATTCAATACCCTTTTTCCTAGGAGTGATAGGTGGGATTTGAACTCGGGTTCCTGCGATGGAAATCCTTTGCTGCATTCACCATGCCATCGTGGTTTCTCCAACCGCCGTAACACTCTGCGCGAAGCGAGATACTGAATTAAAGACAAATGCGAATTAACCGGTCTTCGGGTTTTGACTCCCTTTTCGTATAACAGAATCCCTTGCGATACGACAATTTTGCAGGAAGCATTTTACAAGCGGACGAATATCTTTTTATTAAGGTGTTAACGCGAAAGTGCAATAAACCATCGATTCAGGCTTACGAGAAAACGCTTTTTATAATTAGCGTGCAACACATAGGACCTGCGAGTGCATTAAACCACGCGATTATAAACTTTGTGCAGGGCGCCGTTTAATTAATTACTTCCACCAGTAGCAGTATTAAGCAAAAGCCCCCCGGAATTAACGTTCCCAGCTTACAGCATTGAATGAAATCTCATTAACAACCTACCGCGAATAGTGCCTCAAGACTATTAATTCCATGGCCAAGGAATATAATTGACAACGGTGTAAAGTAAAGGTAAATAGGAAACATAGCTCGACAAATGTTGGCGGAGCGTCCGTAGAAATCTACAGCGCCATTGTAATAAATTTCCATTAAACGTGACCCGGCCAAAGAGGCAATTGGGAGTATTATCCTCCTGCTTATCCGAACTACCGGCAGCGTATTTAAACTAACTTTCGTTATGGCAGCATAAAACCTGATATTGATATGCATACACTATGCGTGTCATAGTGCTGATGCAATTTTCGCCCCGCCAGGGATTGAAAAGCATTCGCATGAATGTCCATTTTATACTATACGCGCCGACTGGCGTTAGATTTACTTTTGTTTGAGTTTTTGACATAATGCAGGAATCAAAGTTACATCGAATAATGTTAAAAGTCTAGATATTTTATAGTTGCTGAAAGCTTTGAACATTGAAACCTTAGATAATTCTAAACACGTTCAATTTGCGACCAGATTAGTTATATTTTAGGAGTAATTTTGCGTTATATTTCGATGCGATGATAAAATGTTGTATTGGTTTATAACATTTAAAAAGTGTTAATAGTTCGTATGTATTGTAGTATTCAATAGTATATGTATGTGTGTAATATTTATGTATACACTATATACAATATGTATGTAGTGTAATATTCAATAGTATATTATTATAAAAAGAAAAGTTGCTTCATATACTGTCCAATATAATTATAGAGCTTCTCGATGTTGTGAAAAACTCGATATATATATATGATATTGGTACGGTATTATGATATCTTTCGAATTTTTTAAACAATATCAAAGCCCTGAAACTTAGGAATTTTCCTTTCAACATACACAGCGGAGGTTTGTCAAAATACAATTGTTTTTACAATAGGTTTGCTTGTAATATCAAAACAATTAATCAAGTATGACGTAACACACCTGTACTCCTAGGCTTCCAATATTGTATTATTGTTAGACGTTAAAAAAATGTTTAAGTATTACAGTTTCATCCAATCGAGATACTTAAACAATACCATTAAATCATGAATTTTAATTTTAATACTATCCAAGGAGATTCACATCGTACATTTTGCTCATACGAAGCCACGTAAATTCATTATTTCCCACGTTGAATCATCTAAATCAGAAATCAATAATAATCGGGGATACGTAAATTTTTCCAAAAAACGGCCAAGATCAGGGTAACGACATATTTCCGCCAGAGCCCTTAATGAAAATTCTAAAACTACGTCCATGGACACAATCTACCTCACGTCCACGGATATGACCCTTCCCAAAGCTTTAAGTTCCCTCGCATCGAGGTGTCGAGAAAATGAAAGGGGCTTTTATTCTCGCATTTCCGGTTCGAAGAAGCCGGACGGCCTTTCCTTCTCATTTCTCGCCCTTTATCCCACGAGCTTTCGCGGCCGCGCCGAAGAAACCCGCAAGGGGAACGGATCCTGGGTAAACTCCGGCGGGCGCGCGAGTAAATTTCAGGGGTGGCTTTTGCGAGGGTCCTATGTCGGGAAGACGCCTCGTGTTCCTTACGCCGATGGATCAATTAGCGGGGAGAAGAAGAGACGATCCACTCCTTTAAGGGCGGGTTTCACGGTGTACGAGGACGTTACCGCGACGTTACTACGGCTCCGGTCGTTACTTTAATCGTCCACTGAACTCCGGAACACGAAAATCGCCCCAGGATTACGACGGGATCCTCCGTGTCTCTCGGCCTGGAATTTTGAGGAGTCATCGAGAGATTCGCGTCATCAAGAACGGCGATGCCCTTTAACCTTTAAAGCGGCAGATTTAAAGGAGCGGCGCATGCGCCTGCCGACCGAGTTTAATCCCTTGACATACGAATAAGACGCGAGTTTGATGCGTGGGGAAAATACTTTTTAGTTTCGCTCAATTGCACGGTTATGTGCATGCTAAGAAAGCGAACGTTTGAATTGAAATTTGGATCTTTATATAGCATTTAAGCAGGATGATGCATAATATTAATGGAGAACAATTATTTATAATTTTTACTAAACTCAAATATTGTTTGGTATGACATTCGCTGTGAGAGATCTCTGCTATACCGACTACTAGTGTCACAGTGCTTCTTCTGATTTGTGGATGCTATTTTGTTATTGGAATTGTCGCGAAGGTGGGCGAGCCATCTCGAACGTTGTATTGTTCATTGTAACGTACAATACATTGTATGTTGGTCATTTGAAGGTTAATGCAGCCAACGCAGGAGCTGGAATTTAAAAATTATTTGTCCCTAAACGAATTTGTAGGACTGAATATTGGGCGATGTATGATATACATGTTACATAGCGGATCGAAGTAAATATTGTAGATATAAATCTACAGCATGTACAAAACAAATACTAGTGGAAAAGCAAATAGGGTTAACATGAGAAAAAAAGTTTGAGTTAACATACGTTCAGGAAACTTCTGTGGCGTACATATGGAAATTATGTATCATTTCTTTTTTTATTTATTATCGATACTGAGTGCTATGATCATTTGATCTAGGACCTACTTGTTTTTAAGTTAGTTTTCGTCGAACCTCCAGGGGCACAGCATACATCTCACATGGAAAAATCAGAAGTGATAAGTGGGATTCGAACCTGAGTCTCCCACGTGGAAGTCCAAGCCTCTATCCACTACAACACCATAGCTCTATGTACTATTTACAAAATAAACTAAATTCATGTCAGAGGTCACTAAAACGTTAAAACAGTCCGATTTACATTACTTGAATGAATAATTTGCTTGTCAAATTAAATTACAGGCTGAATAAAAGTGTTCATTAAATATTAATATCGTATCCAGTGATGCATTACATACAACACAAGAGGCAGAAAAAAAAGTTTATTAAAATTCCTACTGCATGTTTATTTTTTTTTCAACATTTAATACGTCAATTAAAATTGGCTCGATCTACCGGTGCACACATAACTAAACATATTCATTTATAAATTCTATGATAAAATGGAAAAGTTACGTTTAATACATGTTTTTTAATGCTCGAAATTGGTCCCTCAATTAGTGGACCAATTAGTGAGACATTTTCACGAAGCAGCTATTTTCGTATCCTTTCGCACAGACTGACATTCGTGTGTGAAGAAGCTTTCTCTGACAAAGGGTTAATACGCGCATTGAGAAGGGATCTATTAATCACTCTGACGAATTATCAATGCGCAGGAAAATAGAACCTTAGGAAACCCGAGTTTCCACTTCAGCATTATTAATACGCGAATACGAAGTTACCCAAACTCTTCTTGCAAGCTTTTCGAATATAGCCAGGATAGTTTCACGCAAACCATGCAGAGAGACTTGATCAGATTATATAATGATTACACCGTTTCTTGTAGTACTTTACTTTAAGAATATGCAAAGTATACGATAACAATATTAAAACTTTACATCAACACATGTTTTACTTTTTTCAATTCTAAAGATACAGCTATTTTACTTAGAGCATAAATATCAGTTTCATTTGAAAATAACATATTATTTATGTTATCCAAAACCTAGTCATATATATTAAATCTCACGTGAATGATCCAAAATAATCTGATTAAAAGAAAAAATTTGATAATGATGGTTGAAATATAAAAATCTAGATACATTCCGGTTCTTTTCAGTTATACTTTCTAAAACAATTTGATCTGCCATGTGCTTGGTTCTACATTATGACAATTTACTCAACGATCTTTAGTACATATTGTTCAAACATGCTAATCAGAAATAAAAATTCGATAATTATGATAGATATATAAAAATAGATATACCCTAGAATTTTTCGGTTACACTTTTAAAATCAATCTACCTTGCCAAAGCCTCTTCCGAACGTATCGAGCACAATACGTTAACCGAAAGCGAAAATGCGCTAACCGTAGTAAAGATATAAAAATCCATATACCCTAGATCTTTTCGATTACACTTTCGAAATCAATTCATCCTGCCGTATACTCGAATCCGCATTATACCAATTCACTTAAAAACCTCTTCAATACATATCGAGCACAATATGTCAACTCGAAGCAAAAATGTGATAACCACAGTGAAGATATAAAGCTCGATGTACCCTAGATCTCTTCGGTTACACTTTCAAAATCAATTCACTCCGCCACGTATTCCGTTCTACATTTTATCAACTCACTCGGGAGGCCTCGTTCAACGTCAAGACGTGACTCAGTTAGCGGGTTAAATAACGGCCGTTATATCAGCGGCGATAGCAGCAGCCCGTGAGCGTCGGGGCGATTTCGAAAAGAGCCGTGGCGCATAATTCTCTAGTTAGTCCGCTGCCGGCTGCACGTTATAACCCGCTCGGTGCAATAAACATTTGTAATTCGCGAGTGCGAGCGGCGGACCGCGGAGAAGGGGTGCACCTGTAGGGGCGCTGGAGGAGCTGGGGGAGGGGGCGGTCAGCGCTAAAAGCCCGGTGGAAAAAATATCAGTAAATCTCGCCGCCTTGTTCCGCCGACGTAGAAATTAACGACGCTTCTCTTCTCGTTACCACTCGCGTCCTTTAAGCGCCCACGTCCCTCGGCCGAGTCTGCCTCCCAACTCGCGTTTACAGTTACATACACAGATTATGGTACAGCAATACGGTAGTCCTATAAGCTTGCCCCTGGGTACTGCACGAGAACGACTGGGTTCGAGTCCAACACAAATACCGAACATACACGAAGTCCTGCTGCTCCCTTTTTTCTCTGTCCCCCTCTGTCGCCCTCCTTCTTCCTCTTTCTCCCTTTTTTCCCCTTTCTTTTTACCTCGTATATCTCCCTGTAATTACATGCACACGCGGACGTGCGGCATCCCCGGAGCGCGGCCCGCAATTAGAAATAAATTAATTCGTAACGTAGGAATCCTATGGCCGCGTCTCTGGATACCGCATCGGTACTACTGCATTCGAGTCTAACACAAATACCGCTCGTGCACGGATTCTTTCTCCCGCTGCTTCCTTTTTTTTTTCGTCTCCTCTTTTTGCCTACTCTTCCACGTCGTACGTTCCATTGTAATTACATGCGCGCGCGGGCATACAGTTTTGTTGGACGCGCTCCGTAATTAGAAATAAATTAATTCGTAACCTACGAATTGTATATCCGTGCCTTTGTGTACCGTACAAATAGGGATGACTTTAAATCTAATGCAAATACCGGTCATGTAGGGATCTATATTACTCTTTCTCCCCCTTTTGCGTCGTACATTTCGCTGCGATAGTGGGTGCACGTGGATATATAGCTTCGCAGGATACGCTGCCCGATTAGAAATAAGTTAATTCGTAACGTACAAATTTTGCAAGGACGTAACTGTGTTCTGCACAGATACGATTGGAATTCCTAATGTAAATACCGGTTGTGCACGGATTCACGCTACTTTCTTTTCCTCGTTTCGTATATTGCATTGCAATTACATGCGCTCGTGGATATATAGCGTTACAGGATGAACCGTGCAATCAGAAACAAACTCATTCGTGCATGAATCATACAAACCAACCTTCAATTATGGCGCGTGCGTGGTTACATGTAAATCCAACACAAATATCGCTCGAACAGGCATAAATCTTTTCTCTCTCCCCTTTTATCGTATAGTCCTTTGGGACAACCTCCCTACGCCTATACGCACAGCGTGTCGAGATTCGTTTCGTGACAGAGAATAAATTAATTTCAAACGTATGAATTGTAAAAGCTAATTTCTTGACGATCATTAATACAAGGACTTACGTTCTTTTCCTCTTTTACACAATGCTTTCATCCCCCTCTCCCTTCTTTCTCTTCCTCTCTGTCTCTCAACGGTTTCATTGTAATTCATGTTGATATATCAATTGTACCGCAGGTTCGTTTCCACGCGTATACAATTTATAGTCGACTGAAGCACGTAACGATTAATAACGTTTACACGAATCGATTGTACGTGCTCTGTGATACATAAGGAATGCGTGCGCTCTTACGCTCATACGTGTAAATATCCGGGATATTGAGGTACACGAGTGCACTTCGTCCTCACCTTTGTATGCGCACGTAGGAGGTATATTCTCAAAACCGGCGCACAACCTGCAGCTCTCTCAGAAGGACTTTACGCGCTGCACTCCGCTTATAAGAGCGGTAGGAGGGGCAAAGAGGAGCAATTACGAACATCTGCTCTCGAATCTACGTACAAACATAGCCAACGAGTTCCTGAGTGGCTTTCATAAGCTCGACTTTAATCCTTAAACGCATCCTGATACTCGTCAGCGTCGGCAATACCCGTTAACGTCTATCCGAAACTAACGAAGCCGTTGCACGTCGTTGGCAGTGCGGTTTATCGAGATGCAATCTGGAAACTGGCTTCTTTGGGAAATGACTCTTACCTTATTGTCACTCCAAGCGCGAGATCGAGGTAGTTTGTCGGGCAAAGTTATCCTCTATATACAACTTTTAGCGTGGATTTTGATGCATATGTTTTACGTTGCAAAGAAAATCGCTCAATAATGAGCGTTAAGTCGCTTGAGTCGCTACAGAAATGTGTGAAAAAAAAGATTATCTAATAGAAGGTAAATAATATTTTGTAGCACTGTGGATGGAAAAATGATATTGGTTAATCTCTAGTAAAAATGGTGTTGGATTATATATCGATCTCTAAATGTCTCTTGAAGTACTCGCATTCGAGCTTACCGCGTTTACTCGGATCATACTTATATGTGTTGTGAAAGTTCAACTACCTATATACTGGGCTAGTAGGTTCGAGTCAATAACTTTGCACTGCTTTGCGACGCCTGTTATATAGAGTTACCGCGGTTCAATAAAAATTGTCCGACAAATGTCTCAAATCTGACGTTTCTTGTTTAATTGGCGAAATGTGGTATCACATAATAATTAAAAGATATATAGTATATTGGATCTTATAGTACATTGTGGTAATTGCACATTACCAATATAGATACGTATGTTAAAGTAATACGTAAATGTGGGTTGTCGCGTCAAGTTTTATACTGAAAATTGAGGTTAAATATCTTTTTTCATGTTTTGTGATAAAGTTTCCTGTAAACAAGGACATCACTTTTCAGTTTGCCTCGTAGTTAGATTAATTTCATAACCATTTGCGCAATTCGGCCAGGCTGAGGTTCTAAACAATAACATTCCCGCTTTGCAGCAGTCCTTAGCCAATTTAATTCCCAAGGAAGTTAACATAACTTGAATGCTACTGAGCGTGATGATTGAACGTCGCAATTTCGTTAGAGCAAATGTCTGAATGTGCACTTCGAGGGTTTAATTGTATCATTTGTATTCGAAATTACGGTACATGACCAAACATATACCCGGAAATATTTCACGATGTACATTTCGCTGCAGTGATATACACGAAAACCGTCGGAACAGCAGCTTGACACACATTCAAAACTAATACGATCTTAATCCATTTGGTTCACGCATAAATTTCTATACTAAATTCTGCAATGATTACGAATACGTGTATAATGAAAACACTTGCTATATTATGATAGCTTAACGACATCAATAAACTTTCACAAATAACTTTGCACTCGTGAAAAATATTATTTGCTTGAGAATATTTGTTCAAGGTTTAACAAACGTATTTGAATAAAAAAATAATGTGTTAAAAACGTGTTTAATAACATGTAACATTGAATATTTAACGGAAAATAAAAGACGCCTTATTTAAATACTGTTATTTATTCCATGCCTGCCAAATATGTACATTCATTACTTTCTATTTTTGCAATTATTCAATGTTTGACTCTCCTAATGTGTGCAATCCACTATATATCAAGTTAAATAACATATTCCGCAATCTAATACATCTAGCTCGCGTATCACGCAACACTCGGTTTGCAGGATTTTGGTTTATACGGAATAAAAACGTGCAACAGGATTGCAGTTTATACAACCCGATTTCATTTAATGCTGGTCGAAAAAATACTACAAAAATTCGTTTTCCGCGTTACGATTTTAGTTTGCCGTGAAAAAATGTATATTTCCTAATTGCGAAAAGTAACACAAAAATGTATTACTGTTGTTTAAACCTAATAATAAGAGCGGCAACTTTTGACTAAAGCGAAATGTGCTCTGTTAAATAAAAAATACACACGCCGGTGTTCTTATTTTCTTTATTCATATTAGGTGTATCATTTTGCTTTCGTCGTTCTTTTTTATTTAGCGGTAAGTAATGGTTTTTTCAATGTGGGATTCATACGTTGCCCGAAAGATAGGAGTGGCCAACGATAGACAATACTTTGAATCATAAATGTATAACCAGTTTTTTGTAGTAAATCCTAGAATTTCAGGAAAAAACCGACGGAAGTAAAGTTGTACACCTAATACTTTTAATAAGACTTGTAGACCTAATTTATTATACATGTCCTTAATATTGATTTAACTCATTTTTCGTTGAAAAATAAATATATATATACAGTATTTACTTAAAATTTTTCGGGTTTCATTACTGTTTTAGTAATATATTTATTGTTTAAACAATGTGTGTCTCTCATAAAAATTTATATAAAATTATGAGAATGCTTTCTTAATATTGTAATAAATATCGAGTTATCCTTGTTAAATTAAATATATCATTACATGAAATAATAGATCTTGAAATAAATACATTAAAAAAATACATTTTGATGTACATATTTTTTTATAAATTAATATTGCCGATATAATAACATTTGGAGAATCAAACATCAGACTGTCAGATTTAAAGCTACTTAAATAAAATAAGCTTGCTTAAATAAAATAAAAGCATAGATATGTAACATAATATTTAAATAGCTTCCAATTTATCTAGAAATTATCTTACTAAATTATAGCAATCATATTTAACTCGAGATCAACGTCTGTCAAATCACGCATAAAATGTCGGGTCCGCAGCATCTTGCATTCCATCTAATATGCACGTACATATTAGCGCGGCTTTTGTCCCTCATAGGTGGCTGAATATATCGTTGAAACGAGCATACTTCCGCTGCATGTGCATACATACTGTTTTGGTCGGCTAAATAAGCACCAACTACGGTGCCATCTAGAAACACAAGTATCCATATGCTCCTCTTATTGTCCGTTGCGTTTTACGACTGCGCAAGAAAGCCACAATTCTCCAAAATTGACGACCAGGGTTTACATATGTCTTTTCATATGTCATTTATTTCTATGATTTTATCGACTAAGTTTGGACAATAAACTTCGACGTTGTCGCCATTTTACTCAACATTTTTTTCTTTTTTGATGGAATATACGACAACATACTTTTTCAAAGTTCTAGTAATATTAGTACTAATGATATCACTGTCAAGAATCGAGTTAGTATTTAGATCTATAATTATATTGTCTCTTTACTTAGATCGAAAAAATATTTTTAACCTGTTATATCCGTTCAGTGTATTCGCAAAAGTGCACATTATATTTAATATCAAAGCACTTTAGATTCTTAGTATATGACATTACATAGGGGGGGTGGGGGGCGATTAACCGACAATGCATTGGCGGCATTTGCCATTAAGCCAGTTGGTATTTAGTAATAATTTATAATGGTTAGTCGATCATAATAGATTTGAGAAGTTTTGCCAACGGTTCTCCCTTGGTTATTACGCCAGGAAGGATAACTTAATTACAGGAACATACTGCCGCGAAAAGCTCGTTGATCGCTAAATCGTTAATAGTAACCTCGTTTCCGAAATAGAATGAGTGGTTACACATATGACACAAACATTAAATTTATCGATCGGGCAACTATTCATTAACATCAATCACGTCTGCATTGTTATGCTGCGCATTCGCGGTTTTGCATTAAATTTTCCCATCCTTATCACGGTATAGCTACAATTGTATCATTGCAAATTTCTCACAAATTACGCGTGTATCGATGTGCTATGAAATCAAATCCACGATCGGACGTGCAGAAATTCAGGCAAAAGGGAAACCAAAAAAGAATTTATGACAAAAATATAAAGCATTATTGTAATCGTGCTTTTTATGTTTTTAATTGTTGGTTAGTCGGTTATGAGTAAGATAAGAATGAATAGTAAAGTTTAGAAATTATTCCTTAATTAATTACATACTTTAATTCCTTCATTTCATGGAAACTTGAAGTCTCTCAAATATCTACTACTTCAAGAAATCGTTACACATATATTATGACTGCTTTATCAATGTATTTATTTATCACATCACACGGAAAAGTGTAGTTACTATTGCAATTAGCATCGCGATACAAATATACCACATCTATACTTCTTCGCACCGGTCACTGTTCCCTCAACCGCTGGACTAAGATAACTAAATTTAAGTACAAAGGAAACCAAGCAACATTGAACATCGTGCGTCATAAATCATTATTATCGCGCAGCGTTCCTGGTACGCGGATCGATATATTTACGTCCCACGAGGTATTTTCAAAAAGGCGATATTAAATGCAGCGCCAATCTGACGCAAAATAAAGCTAAACGCCCGACAGGAGTTTGTGTAGCGTAAGGTGGCACAATAATGTGCAGCCAATGGAGCACAGAAGGGATCGCTAGTCCCCTTCAAAAACCAATAAACCGAAGGAAGAAGCCATCGCCCCGCCGTCTGTGACCTTCTGCAACGCCATATCGTTCTGTTAAAAAGGGGGAGTCATCCCACTTGCGGCCCTTTCTTCTCCACCTTCGTACACTCGCGCTTGCTAGCCGACAAAAAACGTAAGCATTAAAAAAGTAACAAACGAAAACCATTAGAAAAGTCTCCAGCTTTGAAGACGGTCACGATTGTATTTGTAAACTCAGCATTTGTTTTCACGTTACCTGCGACACGTTTCACGATGCATCGATGAATATCAATTATGGTGGAATATCGATTAATACCTCGCGAATAGGTATTTCGCATCGAACTTGAATATCGCGCTAAGCTTTTCCGTGTAAAGAGAAATACTTGTCTCTATTATAATACAAACGCGTGGGACATGTGCTGCTAAATATCCCTCTTGTAATTTGAAATCCACTGTGTTGTTTCACTATGTTAAGAGGAGTACTCGTGTTTTTATTGTTAAGTTTTAATTATGATATTAATGAGGGTATGTTTTTTCATATAAATAGAAATACTTCTGTCAAGAATAACATAATATATAGAGCACATACTGTTGATAATAAGTAGTACAGATAAGAGATATTAAAGAAACATAGACTCGCGAAAGATATTATTTTTCTTTTCAACTTTCTACTGTTAAAGTCTAAGTCTAAGTCTAAAGTATCGATGGCCTGTTGCTGCATATGATATTTCTCAATGTTACCATAATTTAATTTTAGAGGAAAATGAGTAAGCAACCGTTACGCATAATTATCTTTCACATCTTCCAAAATACCTTAACCTAATGTTCGAAATCTAAACATGACATTTAGTGCCCCGTGGTTGGTTATACTATAATTTTATCTAATTCCTTTAAAGCAGATGTAACGTTTATCGCCACTATTACAGTAATCGATAGTCTAAATCTTAAGTACTGGAATTAGAAATAACTTTTTTACCTTTTTACCCTTTTTTTTAAAAATTGTTACATCTGTACAAAAAGAGAATCTGTATCATATCTAGATAGATACCATCCTTGCATTGCATGCCATTGCAGACGAGGGAAAGAAAATAAAATACAATACATAAATACAAGTAGGGTATATTATTTTTTATTCAATAAAAAAAAATTCGCTGTAACACGAAAGCAGACTTAATGATGTAAGATTACCTTGACTTTCCAAGAGATATGGTGGTATGATGACTTTTATTGATTTGGTTATGCAGTTAGTTCACATTGAAATTAAGTGTAAAGATTCGACAAATAACAGTAACATATTCATTTTTTGCTGTACTATTAGGAAACCAGATAACTATTTTTGCTACTTATGTAAAAACTATAATACATAATGATACAACAATTTATCTTAGCTCATAGCTAACGAATAGTTATGCATATAATTATTATATTTTTAGACCACTTAAGTAATGTAACAAAAATAACATTAGTTTATGAAACATAAGTATACATACGTGATATATATATGTATACATATAAACTTATGAATACAATAAAACTGCATATTATTTCTAGCGATTTTCAAGTAATAATTATCCCAAATATACAATAATTTAAAAAACCAAAACCATCAAATAGCACAAAAACGCTTTATATCCAACTATTTCAATATAAGCGTCAGTTACATTTACCTCCTTTAACGCGCACCAAGAATTAATAGTAAAGCTCTGAAGCGCTCATAATTCATACAAAGACCGTCACGGCGGACAAGTAACGGGATATTTCAAAAATGTCTTGCAACAAAGGTATCTATGAGCTTTACGAAAGTCCAATGTGCAAGCGTCGTACGTGCGTCATTGTTTCGATCCGCTGATGCTTTTTGTCACGTCGAAGGATTCTTTCTCTCCGATGGAAACAGTTCATAGCGAGTGTCGAGGACACAATCGACGTTTTTTGGACTCTTCACAAGACACCGAGTATCCGCTTTTTCGTTGCTCGCTTTTTCGCGTCGTTCCTTCCCCCTGCCCTCCCACAAATCGTTATCACGTGAATCATCGCGAAGGACAACCTTCAACGAAGAATAAATCTCGCTTTGCAAGGGACGTTCTCCAGGCACGTACGAGGAGTTAGCGTCACTTTCGTCGATTTCGGACTCTCCCCATACATCTTTCACGTACGAACTGAATCCTCTTCTCGGCCCTGCGCAAAAAACTTGTGGGTGGAACTCGTGATATCAAGGATCTCACGCCCGAGTATCGACTGTACAGGTTCTATCAAAAATGATCGAACTGCGGTGGAGTGTTCTAGTATTTTGGAGTATAAAGAACAGGTTACACCTTTGTATCTCTAAGAACGTTTCACTCTTCATTTTATATTATTGATCAATCGTTTTTTTATTAAGTGCTCGGATTTTCTTTAAATGTGCACCTTTGTCTTCCCGCTTTCGTTATACTTTTTTGTTTGGCATAGCCTTTTAGCAGTCGTACTGTCCATTGCCAGTCATATTTTATCAAAGATTTTTTCAAAAGTGTGCCCTTTTGTTATCTGGTTTGAATTTTACGGATATGAATTCAATCGATATATGTGTAATATTTTTATATGAGTATCAGCCTGGCAATAACGCTGCAAAAGCTACACGCAATAAAATGTTTGGAGAGAATACTGTTATTGAACAAAAAGTGCAGCGTTGGATCGAAAAATTTCGGCCTGGTCATTTTTTCCTACAAAATGAACCGCGTGGAAGACCCAAAACGTCTATGAACAATGATATTCTGAAGCGAAATAAGCTGGATCGGTTGAACGTATGCTCATCATTACTAACTCGATTTCATCGAGAGCCATTTTTCGATCGAATTATTACTTGTGCTGAAAAATGGGTTCTTTACAACAATAGGAAACGGAGTACTCGGTGGTATGATAGGAATGAGATTTGTGCTCATACTCCAAGGCCATCATTTCATCTACGGCAAATTTTAATGACAGTTTGGTGGAATGTGAGTAGAACAATTCTTTACGCAGTCCTTCAAACTGAGGAGACAATTACAATTGAAAAGCACTGGCAGTATATTGATGCAATGTATAAAAAATTGAAAATTATATGTCATTAGTCGGCATGGCCCAATACTATTTCACGATATCGATCGGCTGCATACGTCGTACTTTCATTTTTTTTTTAGCATTTAGGATTGTTCTAACGGGCTGTACACTATGAAAATGAAGACAGTCTGGGAAATTTCGGATCAGAGTTTATTGATTCCAAAGATCAGAATTTCTATAAGACGTGCATTAAAATCTCTTTGAAAAAAGTGTATTCTAGCAAATGGGGCATATATTAATTAAATAAACAACTTTTGGAAAAAGATGTGCGGTTTTATATATTCGCTTAAAAATCTAACATTTCATATGCACTAACCTGATATTTTAAATAGAGTATCAATTATGTCAGGAAAGCTTGATATTTAGTAAATCGTGAAGTAAAAGGTTCAATTGATATAAAGATCTAGTGCAAATTCTGAAACGTCTAAAAAAATTCAATCTGCGATGTGTTTTCTAATAGCACTTATGCAAAAATTTATTTTATGATTTAGTAGACTGATGTAATAGTTCGACTGGTCAAGCGAAAAATAAATGCAGTAGTCGGTATCCAATAAAGTGCCTCGTGTTGAAGTTCAGAGCGTTTTTCGACATGTGCAATCACTTGCACTGCGTTATATACGCTTTTTATGACCGATAAAGTTTTGGCGAAAGTACCTACAAAGTTTAGGAAAGTTTGATCGCAGAATGGTCGTTTTGCCCTCTCTTTTCGTATATTCAGATAAGGAAATTCTTAGAAATGATTTTCTTTTACATCGATGCATGTTTGACGCCTCACGGCTTGTCGAACGCGGTTAAAAACTTTTGAAATATTTTCGGTTATCTTACGAAATGCAGCAGTGTGCCATCAATATCTTTGTACATTATAATAGTGTTCTAACTTAAATTTACAATAAAAGGCTATGCAACTGATCACTAACTCGATTCGTAAAGACACCTATACAAAGTAACCATTTATTTACTCATCATCTATATCTTCCTCCCTTAACAATCAGCAGAAGCTCTAATTCATTTATCTCATTACAGCTATAACTTTTATTGTAAAACAATTAAAAAAAAAAACCGTTTGTACGTTTAACTTTGGTAAATATTCTCCTGAGTCTGGCTAAAGAAAGAAATATATATCTATAGCTTGGAAATAAAATATTTTCGAAGATACGCACGTGTTACCATTTGTCATATTTAGGTAAATGGAATAAGCTCCCAAAGTTTGGCCAGTTATTCGGTGGACACCCTGTATAACAACGAAAATCTTACGAACTACGAAGGAGGGACTTCAAGAAGCTCAATTTTATATCGGGCATCATAAATATCAGGAGAGTAAGCTTCTCGATTCGTGAATCGGTAAACGAGTTGCCGCATAAATGAAAACTTCACGAGCCCCACTCGGAATACTCGGCACTCCGACTGTTTATGCCTTTCCTGAAAGTTATGGCGGCATAAACCGTAAGCCTAAGCGTCAATTTCAATGGCATTTTAAACAACCGGCTAGGGCAAACGTCTCGAGCCCAATACCCACCAAATCGAATTTAACCGCAAGGAAGCTTAAAAAAGGAGATAGTCATTTTATAGTTACTAAAAATTACAATTGTATTCAATTATCCGCGACCATAAACAAATACCGGACGAAGTATCAACGTAAGCAAAATCTTCGAATCTTGCGACACCCGATGCAGTCTACGACGACAGAAAGAGTTAATCAAAGATTCTCAATGTGAGTACATACTTGAATAAATAAAGAAAAACTGATACTTGAGCCGTTTATTTTGAAAGTGGCCTAACTCCATTTATCTTCTAATCGAGATATTTAAGGGTTTGCGTTTCAATGAATTTAAAAATATACGTATAGGATACTAATGAGTCATACTGCTTAAGTGTATCTAAGGGTATTAAATTTATAATTCCTATTAAAATTGTTGCAATTATTAAGTGAATAATATGCGCTTTTTTATCAAGAATGGAGTTAGGCCACTTTCAAAATTCACAACCGGATTCGTTATAAAAGTAGAAGGTGCCCAATTCCATTCAACATAATTAAAGATGCTTCAAATTGAAAAAAACAATACTCAATTTATTATACATATCTTTAAAACACTTCGGAAACATAATTTATGCGATTCAAAACATTTTTTCACTACATAACGTACAAAAGTACAAACATAAATTTATTACAAAAGAATTTACTACTCATCTACATTTCGTGTGTGTGAAAGGGATTTGAAGAAATCATGATGTTCCGGTGATATATATCGTAATAGGTCAATTATGTCCTTGAATTTTGCTGCTGTAATTTGTCTGATATTTTTATACAGTGATGTCGATACAATATTTTCATTAATTACTATTTTTTCTTCACTATCTGAACTAAATGGTCTTGTTCTGTTCTTCCCCATGAGTGAAATAATCTAAAAAAATGCAATAATAAATTTGAAGTTTTATATTAATTAAACGTACTGGTTATTCAACTAACGCAATCGTCCAAAAACTGAGGTTAACTTGTTAAATACTAATTAATTAAAATTTCCTTCATCAGTGTCTTCGGACATTATCAATAATAAATATCTTGATTTACTGAATATCTTAATGAATATCTTCCACAATAAACGGATCAACTATTGAACTAACTCTGAAAACTTATGTGTACAAAATTATCGTATTTATTCGGAATATAAGTAAGCTCAAACGCTTCATTGATAGATAACCTAAAGTTGTACATGTAACCGCGGGCAACCGGAAATAATTGATAAATGGAGTTAGGCCACATTCAAAATAAACGGCTCACTTATAGATACATTTATTTCTTGTGTGTTTTACGTTTATAAAAGAAAAACAACCGATACTATTTAAAATAACAGCAAGTATCTTAAAACGAGACCGCCACTTTTATCCATTTCTAGATGAAATCCTTCGAACACCGTGAATAGGGAAAAAAAATACTCTATATAAAAAACGTGTGTTCTCTTCCTCGTGTCTTCTACAGAGCTTAGTGAACAAATCCCGGAATGTTTGCCGGCTATAAAAACGAGTCATCGACCAAATCGGATAACGGACATCGGTTACTGGAAAATCTAAATACAAAATGTTCCGGCAATCGTGCTTCCAGGAAGGGTACCTAAAACGGGTAATTCGATTCGCCATCCGTTCACAGTCCCTCCCGTCGAGATGGAAAAGGCCCAGAGGAGGCGGGAGCTCTCGGATTAATTCTCACCGGGAGCGTGTAATTCTTCGTGTAAGCACGTCGGCGCAGGAGTCAGGTAAACACGAACGGATCCCCAATATACGCGGTGGTGGTGGTACGTGAACTGGGACGCGACATTTCTTCGGACCGTCCCCCGAGTTCGAAAATCGAAAAGAATATATTTAGTCACGTACTTGCCCCGGGAGGGGCTTAAATGGCCGTAGGGCGGAAGGAGATGCCGTCAGATCGCTACGAAATTCACGATCCGACGCGGGGGCCGTTGTTTATTCGGCGCGAGGCGGGAAGCACTCCTCCGAATCGAGGAAGGAGTCCTGGTTTCCCATCAATGGATAAACAACGATAGAATCGCTCAACAGGGCGCTGAATATCGTCCGAAAAACGATTCTGAACGGAGAACTTGATGCGTGCAGGGGAAGATAAGTTCTTGCCTTGAGGGGGGAGATACGCGTAGAAGCCTTAAAAATACATGATTTTCAGGAATTTTTTTAGAGAAGACAGACTAGGGTTAGGTTTTTTTAAATTCGGTTATATATAACTTGAAGTAAGTAAATATATCTTTTTTTTCTTGCGTGATCAAATAAAATGGTCGACGTAGCACCACCAAGGAAATTTTAACTATAACTGTATAACATTATTGCATTCTTTATAAACCTACATGCCGTGAAAAATCACCAAAAAAACGGCAAAAATAACGTTGAAATGACAACTTTTGTGTTCTAAGGTGCATCAGTCTTGGATGTGCATGGAGTTGCTAGTAGCAAATATTGATAATGGCGATACATTATGGGGAATTTTTTGCTATTGTTATATACGTTTATATTTTGACGTTCGTTATCAAGCGTCGTTTCTTACACATCTTATTAAAAGACATATTTTTCTAAAAATCGAACGAACTTAAATAGATTGCAAATAAACAATAATTTTATAACCCTGGGTAAACAACGGTGGAAATTTATATGTAAGTATTACATATTGTACATACAGTTTAGTGGATCTGTGAGAAGACGCTACGTGAAATACTTCTATACATTCACAATAACCGTGCAGATAATAAAAGTATGACATTAATGGAATATAAGATCTAAATTGAAGAGGGTTGTTTAGCTATACGCTAACATAAGTAAAAAATGTTACATAAACATATAGGTTATATAACTTATTTTTTGAGATATGGATGATTAAAGAATATAAGATAATATAATATTATAATATAATTCTAAGTGATAATATAATATTATAATATAAGTCTAAGATAATATAATATTAGAATATAATTCTAAGTGTCTACAGCACATCCTAAGACATGCTACTATACGTATCAGCACGTTTTCATGTCATCTAATATCCACAAGAAATATCCATCGCTGTAAAGCAACGAATATTCAGTGAAATTACTGTCCTATTATCGCGACTCAAGCATTGCTCCATATCGGCAAAATGATTACGTGCTCTTCTCACGAAGTAACCAAAATGCTTTTCATGTGCGGCTGTGCCAAGAGTAATAAATTAGTAGCACGCCGAACTTTTATCAATTTTATATAGATATTGTTGGCAAACCTCGGATACTCTCGAAACATACCAAAGTAAAGTTTGAACATTTTGGGAACAAAGAAAAATTTCACACATTTTCATTAATCATCCATAATTTGAAAGCTGTAGCGTGTAGCAGATATCTTTAGATGATATATTTTACTTATGTTAATGTACGGATTTGCTGCCCAAATATTGTCATCGAAACTCTTTTGTATTTCTATGTATTGTCGAGACTAAGAGAAAGTATTAAACTATAATAGAACACACATAAAAACGTCATGTTAATTCAAGGATCCAAATCTCAGCCTTTACCCTTACCTCCAATATTTTTCAACAAAACCTTTAAGCAGTAAATTTCACACCAATCAACATTACTACTTGCCTCTCAAAAAGAAGGATACAGATAATTTTAATCGTACACAATTTCAGATATAAATCATACCTATAAAGACAGTCGCTTCAGTCGTTTCAGACATAAATCATACCTATAAAAATAGCATATTCATAATACGTACATCATACTCTCTGCTTAAATAAACTACATCACTAAACCGTAAATCACTAACACGACGACATGGGATATATGCACATCGTTTCTAATCATTTCCGTGCGGTAGGTAAATTTCCATTTTGAAAATAAATAAGATACCTCGAAGAGCTCTTGCCGAGTAGATATCAAGTATATCGAGGCAGGGGCGAGAAGGTGAATCGAACGGAGAATGGATCGTTGGCCGGCATCGTAGAAACTTCGTCCCAGGTACGCGAAAGGAACCCCTCGATCGGCCGTTACCGTCGATTACATTTGCATTCCCCTCTCTTCCCTCGATTATAGCAGAGTTCCGCTACGTCGGGAGCGAATTTGTAAGACGACACAAAGGGGCCACGATCGAATCTGCATAAAATAACACCGGATACGTCGTGTCAGAATTTATAATCCAGATTTCGCGGATAGCCAGGAAGTGCAAAGCGGCAAATGCAGTATCCGGTGTAGTAGTATTTCGATGGAGATGAATTAATTGTACAACCTTTCGAATCGCTTTTACTTTCCTCGTTAGTGCCTTTTTATTCCAATGACAGTACCAAAGATAGTTCATAAGATATTAATCTCTGTCACCTCAATCGTGACGTAAGTGAACGATTTCGATGTGGTTTCATTTGGCTATCGGGAATTGTGAAAATACCATTAAAACATTATTGCGAAGATTGTGAAGCCATGCCTATTGATGACACTTTTGCAGATACCGTCAAATGCGGAAAATAGTTTAAATCTAAATTACGGAATCGAGATTCTTGGATAACAGAATTAAGCGTTCGCAGACAACTTTGATCGAAAGAATCAGATTTCAAAGTCCTAGGCCACTCGCCTAACAATGCGCTGTAAAGCGAAACACGTAGTAAAGTCGAAGTTGTTATAGAAACGTCGAGTAACTTTTGTCGAGAGACCGAGTACTTTTGCTGTTTAAACGATTCATGACCTGTCACCGGGTCTTAAATATATTTTAAACATCGTACAAAATAATGCATATATGTACAATATACCTCAATATCTCATATCAAAGATGTATACATATCTTTATGAACCTCTTCCAATATTCTGCGAATATAAATTGTGATAAATAATAAAAATTGCGGTCCACCGGATATATACCCATGGAATCGATTATCAGACAGTCGTGCTTTGACCACATTTTTGAAGTGCAAAATGTTGAGTATAGACATGATGCTCCTATGAGCACTAAAATTAATTTTTAAGTATATATTTGTTTCGCAGGACGAATGTGAATTCGATACGCTTTACTTGTGTCGGGGAGCGTAAATGAACATGACAGGAAGCAGCGCGCGAATCAGCCAGCGTGCATCAACTATCAGTATCTACATTGTAAATAGTTCTATGTACGTGCCTTCGTTAAGCCACTCCGAATGCGGTGTTTGCTCTGCGCCTCGAATAATAATATTGTTTTGAAACTAGCGTAATAACACCAAAGACATCATTTTCGCACTCGGCAGCTTTGTGTCCGGGATACAATATCGTTGCGCGGTTCCAAAAAGTAGGTTGGAAAAGACGATTGTACGATGTAACGAGGACGCCGACGCTTAACGATTAAACTTTAAATTATATCGATTTTCCCTTACGTACCAGATACTACATTATAAATTTGATCATTCGCAGATTTTATTTGAGATTTATATATTATCGTTATCATTTTTGTAAATAGGATACCATATTTGATGTATTGGAAATAGATTTAAAATTGTATGCAGAAAGCTAGCATAGCATAGTTACAACTGCTGTAATTACATTGGGTAATTTTTAACTAAAATACGTGTGTTGTAAAATTTTTTGAGTAAACATTCATGGCCTTAAAAAATGTAGAAGGTTTGATGAGGTTCTTTAGACTCATTTATTAAACAACATTATCATCAATGGTACCACGTGCTTAATTTTACAAACACAAATTGAATGCATCGCAGTTATAATTTAAATAGATATCACTTATGTATTACAATTCTTAATTTAACCAGTGTCTATTTAAATATAGCAAAGAATACAATATGTGAGCGATTTAATCAGCCAATATATACTATGTTGAATAAAAGAAAATCCTATCAAATAATACGAAATCGGTTTATTTTTCCTTTTTATCCTAGTTTCAACAACAGTGATACAGCGACGCTGAGTAATTTTCCGCGTACCCTTTTGCGCATAAATAAATGAAACGGAGAACCAAAACCAACCCTCGGTACGGTCGCCACTAAAGAGCCACATATACGCTTTCGTACACACGTAAGTTACATCGAACACGTAAGGACAATGTATGTACTTCGAAACATTCCCCCGTTACGTAAAACTAAGTCCGCATTAGCCGAAATAGACCGAAAACAAACTAATAGGACGTGAGATTGCATTTACGTACCTCCTATCGGACTGTGCCGGCCCTCGAGGAATTTAGTTCGAATTTCGATTGTAAAGCGAAATAGTTTGGATTCGAACGACGCTGTTATGTACGCGAGCATTGCCGCCAAATACTAGCGGATGTCGAGAGTAAAGTTGAATCAGAATCGTAAACTGAGCTAAGCTACTTACGAATATAAATTCGAATGTTCCCCCTACAGCGCAAAATGGTTTGTCCTTAAATACCCGCTTTTAATGGCGATGGAGAGCTCGATGAAGTATTGCACTTGTTTTGCACCCCAGATTAAGCGGCCAAAATCAATTAGAATCGCGATGAACACTTGAAAACAGGGAAAAAATGTCGATAAAGGTTTTACACAAAAATTGGTTTGGTAGCGATAGATAAGAAAGGAACATACCAAAAAAATTAACGGTGAATATTTTCTTTTACGAGCACATCCGTTATTGTAACTGTGGGTATGTATTTATGATAGTTATAAGAAAATGCATATAATGTATGATATAAATCGTATGTTTCTTGTAGCAATCTAGGACTCTATGTATAAACTGATGTTACATAGTGGCAAACATTAAAAACTCAAAATGTTTACTACTTGTAATATCAAGTTTTGTTAACGCAATGTAAATTTGAGATCCAAAATTCCTAGTTTTTAATATATACTGCTATGCTAAAGCAGTTATTAAATCTTAGCGATCTAATAATGAAGGTCATTATAAAAAACCAGATGTAGAAATACCTTTTTAATATATTCTATAAGAAATTGCAACCCCGTCCTTTCAATTTTATTAGCGGTTCCAGTTCTAACACTAAAACTACGTTGCGCTATTCTGATATACATAATTGTATTACAAAGATCTACAAACAGAAAAGCAAATGCATATATGAGATCATTTGCATATTACAGCGAGATAATGAAGTTATTGTATTTCCAAAATCGTCTTGAATTAAGACAATTTTTGTACAAAATTACAGATGTGCGATTCCAATCCCATTGGTAGTTGCCAATCATAGGCCAATCCCAGTGCCAATCTTAAGACATTACTGTTTATAATAATATTGCTGACTTAGCTATGATCTTTGATTCTTAATTATTACAATTATAATTTTTAATACATTTATATGGAGATAAATTATAACAAAAATCTATACCCCTCTCCTTAATTTCTTCATTTGTACGTCGAACAAATGTTTTTGGGCAAGAGCATACGCATCAGAATTTTTCAAATTTTTCTTTATATAGCAGATTTGTTTTAATATCAGGTAATTTTTGTTTGGACGTTATTAAGTCATTCATATGAAAAAGATATACGAAAAAATTAAGGCGTAAGGATGCTTGAGTCAAAGTACAACCTTACTTTACTTCCTTCTTAAATACAAAAGTACGTTTTTGTAGGCCCACGCTCCTTATCATTTTAAAGAGAAAAGGAGAATATAAGTTACGTTTACATTCATTTACCTTCCATCTTGTTGTGCACGATGCAAAAATTTTGAAATTAGCCATTAGCATATATTGAAATTTCATAGCATTTCTTTCAACGAACCTTGAAGCTTTCTCAACAACGTGTAGAAACGGATAAAAATGTACATTCCGAGCATAACCGTTGGAATTGTTTGTTTCGGAGTGTTTATTAATACATTTTCCTAATTAAATGTGTTTTGGAACAATAAAAAAAAATTATATTTTTTCAGCTCGAATTATAGTTTTTACCACTGTGCGCTGTCGGGCGCGTGTTAGTCTTGCGCTACTTGTCCACGTAGTAGGCTTGCGCATGCATTTAATGCATCCGGTATTCAGCCCTGTTCCTATGCTCTCCTCTCCCTTATGCGTCCCAACTCGCAGTCCTGCGCTCCCTCTGCCCCCCCCCCCCTCTTCCACACTCCTCTTACTCCTCCTCGACCCTCCAACTAGGCTACCCTTTGCACGCTTCCTCCCGTTCGCACGGATTTGCTTGAGCCTTCGAGCCACTGAACGATATAATAGCGAAGCTGTCTGCGTGGTGAGTCCGCTCGATCGAGGAGAAACGAGCGGATTGTGACCAAAGAGCGCGAGACCAGGAAGCAAAGCGAAAGTGCGGCTGGGATACAGCCACGTATGATCTCGAACAGAAGCGCGAATTAACTCGGTGCAGGTGCGAGCCAAACGTTTGGGTTTAACGCCTTGATCGTTTAATGAGCATCCGCTGAATATTTTACATGCGAATGAGACTTGCTTCTTTCGTTTCTCTAGCTTTTTAACGATACCTTTTTGCGGACTATTTAATAATTTGTTATCTCTTTTTCTCGTTGCTTCGATGCGATGAATTCTGCTTTGATCGTATTCCGTGCGGTGAAAAGAAATGGAAGAAAGATTGGAATGGATTGGTGAATGGATGATAATCAGAATTTATCATATATTGGGTAATTAGAATCAGAAGTTTAGTGAAAGTATGTGACAATAGTGAAAGAATATTGACACTCATAGTCGATCTTATGCGAATTTATCATGTGAATTTACTTTTCTTTAAATTGCAAACTATTTGGGCGGATTTGAAAATGTAGCGGACACTTCGAAGAATTAGGGGTAGCAACTTTCAAATGTTACTTCTAGAAGTTATCAGCAGTGAATTATTTATACCAAAAAATTGGCAGTAAAAGCATAATAGTAAGGTAGGAGGAACATGATACTATATATTCGTATCGGAATAAAATATTAGCCAAATGCCAAAAAATATATCGACTATACCTTTAACTAACCTTTTCTTATGACATTGGTCAACAATTACACACTTTATTACATTCGTTTTACATAACATTATCAAAAAAAAAAAAAAACAGTATTTTAGAGATCGAACTTAAAAGTGTTTTAACTACACAATTAACATCATCGTCAATGGCAGGAGCAAATCCGTGAATGATCAAGGAAACGATAGACTAAAAACGGTTCTCTCGAAAAGCTATTATTATTGTCGGATCTATGTGGGTAGTTGTGGTAATTTATCGTTTCGAAAGCGGCAAACGACGTGAATACTCCCGTCTGGCTACACCGCGTTATTTTGGGAATACTCGTGGTTTTGAAATGTCGAGAAATTGTTGTTTGATGAAACGATCGTGTTACTAGAATTTCTATTCGCGAAAATGTTATGAGAGTACGGTGGAACTCGTGAAAATAAAACCGTTAATTTGATTAAGTTCTTATAACTCATTTTTTTCAAAATTATAATCAATGTTATAGTCACATGTTAATCTCAAACCTTTTAGAATCTCATGTTATAAAACGAAAAAGAAAATAAGATATAATCGATAACATTTTGCTTGATGGCTATAATGTAGCGCCTTAATTTGCAATAATTCATATATTCGAGAACAAACGATAACTGATTGGGATAAAATACATTAATTATACGCTATTTAAATTCTACTAAATATTTATAGGATTTAAAATAATCTCACATTATTGCAAAAAGGCATAATCTACTTCCAATATTTATATCACATTGTAACTTTTGATACTAATTTCCCTTAGTCTCTTTATGATCGGTCTTCTTTTAATTTAAGTGTAAATTTTGAAATAAGTATAACAATACTTTTGAAAAAAATAAAAGATCAACCCATTGCGGATGAGTTTATTGTTTCTTGTACATATATAGTGGACCAGAATTTTCGTTCTTTATTCATATACGCTTAAGAGCGTACTGATTCTTGCACTGTATTTAATCTTTGCCTCTTATGTAATTTATATAAAATATTTAGATATAATAAGTGTTGAACAAAAGGATACAGGTAAATAAAAAATGGTTTGATGAAAAGTTAGGACAGCCAAGACAGTTATTACTTGACCATGCCTTATAAGCTCCATTGGTACGCATAGGCTGATGTGACAATAATAATGTTAGTAATTGGATAAAGTTATAAGACGTGGGGCAGGAACACCATTTGTGTCGGGTTGACCAGAAATTCGGCAAGTAAGTTATCGACTCATAGATAATCGCCTCGACGTACTCTGCATACCAAGGACCTTCGAAGTTATTCTCTGGATTACCGGGCATTCCTTGCCGCTCTCACGTTCACTGCAAATTCTAGTTCTGGAAAAGCATTTGTTCTGGGGATTTGATTTACACTCTACCCCAAGTATTTCTTTAAATCCAAAATAACACGAGTCATTTCATTTATTTGTAAATCATTAATTTTTTGCCATCCCATTCTTTTTAATCAGATTTAGGCCTATGAATACTTCAATGACGTATAGATTATTCATCTCTTATTCTTTTGTTATATCCATAGATGACCTTGTGCTTGCTTGGCATATTCACGTATTTTTCGAAAGAAATTAAAAAGAGTTGAATATTTAAATTCTGACAACATATTTTCTCATTCCTTTCCTTAACTCGGCATATATCATTTGAAAGCTGTAAGATTTTTGCGACTGACTGTACATTCAGAGAACTATTCACCCTAGGTTCATTTAAGGTTTCAAGAAGGGTTCGCAGTCTTGAGTCAGATGCAATGACAAATACAGTAAGATATTACTGCACACTGTACAGTTCCTTAGCAACGACAAACACTTCTTGAACAAATTCAATATTATATTTTTAACAATTTCTTAAGCCATTAAATCTCCATTAATCATAAAGTATATGATATAAATATACACCATCTCCTCGACCAGTAATTATGTTCCTGCAATAATATAAGAAATTATTTGTAGAGAACATATGCGCCCCCTTAATATTATAATTGTAATCGTTTTTCTCCCAAACTTAATTTTCTTAACTAGTACCTTGGCCTGGCCACGAATTTCTGACGAGTCCGCAAAATTAGGTTATCCAAAGATACCATCAAGCGTATATGCGTACTCGTACGCCCCAGAGTGCCTCAAGAAATGTGTCTCGCGAAATTCCACGGGCCATTCCCGATAGATCCTCGAATCTATCGAAATATCGATTTCTCCAGAGGGGAAAAGGAGAGGATAGGAGTATTCTCGAGTTCGTTGCCCCAGAGGGAGGTTTTAGAGAGCCTTTCGAAGTCTCGAGACGCGCGGGGGTTTCGCCGAAAACACGAAAGAGAAGGTAGCTCGAGGGTTATACATTCTCGAGGATCGATTTTTCCTCGAAACGTGGGCTATCATTCCCATCGAATATTTCTGCCGCGGTTTACCAGTATTTTATAGGAGACGAGCGATATTGTTGCCAAAGGATTTCTTCACGGTGAGTTGCTTCGATCGGCGAACATCAATTGCCCGAAATGTCCTGAGAAAGCATTCCTCGATATTCCTATAAATCGGTCGATTTTACGATCGTAATTGTTGGAAAAGTTGGTAACGGCTCTGCAGGTTAAATATTAATTTACCGACGAGGAAATCTCTCGACGAAAAATCTTTCCACCAGAATACTGTTCAAAGCGTGTAAAAACAACGTTTATGATTCAAAATACTAAACATATTCTATCCGCATGAAATTTTTTTAATCCGAACTCCGATAGTTGAAGAATAATAAAAGGCTATAGGCATAAATTTTACATGGCTATATCTGTTCTATTATTCATGATGTTTACCTAATTCCCTCAGTAATCGACATCGCATATTTCTCCAATACTTTCTTTAACGAAACATTTTCTGAACAACACTGATATCAGTAGATATCTTCCTATTTTGACCTGGATATCAGCATTTCTAACCACTGCGATGCGTGGAAATTATACCTGCAACTTAATGTCAGCGAAATACAGGAGAACCCAGCACTGAGAATCGACAATAACCCTGTCTCCAAATCGGTAATCCAGGCACAATGCTCAGCGGTTACCCCAAGGTGGCCATCAAGGACAAATTGCTATATCTACGATGCTGATCTAGGAGCGATGGAGTGAAATTTCCGCACAGGTCCAGCATATGTCCAGCATATGACCGTTGGCCCCGGTAAAAGAATCTTGATGCCATACTCTTATTGCGGAGTGTAAACAAAAATGACATAAAATAGTTAAGCAATGAACCACCTAAGTTCATGACACTTCAACCTTCATACAATCATGTATAGTTGTATAAAAACTATTATATGACTTTTAATTCGATTCTATTATTTTTTCTTTCGAGAAGTTAAGCAATTATCGACATACCTGTGAGTTGATACAATTATGGGTAGTTTCTACATAGAAACTAGCGGCTCTTCATTCTATTCTTTTCTTATTTCGTTCTGCCGCGAAGATCAAGCATTGTTCTGCCAAGAAATTCTCGTAAACGATACATTTCTCGTGGATGAGCTGAAAACAGCTACTAAGAAATGCATAACGTAAATGCAGAAATACAATTTTAATATAGGAGATATTCAATCGAATACCATCATAGAATGTATTTTCCCACTCTACGGCTTCAAGCTTCATATACGTGACGTTTTTTAACGGATAGGATGACAATATTAAAGTCTAGGACACTTCCAATACTCTTTGGCGATCTTTATAATGGATTCCTGCATGCTTTTGACTTTGGTACGTCTCTTTACACTCTACGTCTTCATTCTTCAAAGAACTTGTACAAACGAAAATACCATTACACCGGCAAGAAAATACGCCGTTGTGTGTCCACAATGGGCAACCTTCGGGCAATATGAAAACCATAGCGATTTAATATCCCCGGAATTGGCAGTTATTCGCGGCACGCCTCGAAATCGGCGGGACGTCCGAGAGAAATTACGACGACGCGGCACGTCGCAGCGGACTCGCACGTTCAACGTTTATACGTCGGTCCGTGTCCGGATTAATTTAATGAACCGCGATGTTTGCACGCGTGCCTACGTGCGCTTAATGTAGATTTCGATGGCTAAAGGGAGATACGAAAAAACAAGGCTATCGGAGCTACCGAATGCGCGTCGATACACTAATATCCCTGCCGCGCACGTATGGTGCACATAGGAACCACGGACCACATGTCAGACTCGATCCAGTTTTGTTTTGCTACCTTCTGTTTTTGGTATATCTTGCTTTGTACAGAAGAATGTAATAATGATCAATTTTATTACGTTTAGATATATAAACGGTATAGAGCGGGTCGAAAAATTTGAATGGGAAGCATCGAGGAAAATGAGGACAGTTTTGAAATCTCTTTAAGCGGTATATTATATTGTGAAAAAAAATAGAAAAGTGGATTTCATAAAGAACAGTTTATTTACTAATAGTAAGACAGTACTTTGATATACAGTGATACGTAAAGCTCGGGTTAATTTAGGGGGACGGATGAAAATGAAGGATGACTTAAATGTTCTTGTGTAACACCAAATATTGTTTTTTTTTATAACAGTATATATTTTACAAATCGGTATTTGATGGCGGAATTGGCGTTTACAGCATGCGCGTTTTGCGACGGTCCATGTCAGGCCGTGGCAAGTATAATAGCATTTTAATAGCAGAATGTTTTAACAGCACACATATAGTCTAAGTCTTTGTGGCTCGAGGTACCTTATCCTTTCGCGTCAATTACATCAGTTTGCAGTTTATTCTCAAATATATATTAAAGTATATAATGGCCAATCAAGGTTCTTTAAGAACACATTCCCAATAGTTAGGCAGAAAAGCATCTGAGAATTTGATTCTCTTGCACAATCATCGCAAAGTATCAATAGCAACGAATGCACTCTTGAACCATAGCCTATATAGAATGATAAAAAATGAATACAACACACGTATCTTCTTGTACTACTCTTAGATAGACTTAAATCCCCGATTACGATTTCAACCTTACACATGCAAAACTATACAAATCGAAGGGTAATACAATATACAGTACGCCTTCGAATCAAGATAAGATCAGAGCATTTCAGAGAAATCGGTACCCTACATGCTAATGGATAAGTTTAGAATCCTTTCGAAATAAAATACATGCAAATCCAGGAACGGTGTTCAATCCCATCGTAATCGAGATCGTCCAAAGGGTGGATCAAGCGAACCACTTCTACAAAAATTCCGTTCACGCAAGACACCCCGTATGTGTCGATCGGACGGGGATTATCAGATTTATCGTCCGCTCATGAACGAAATCGTTTGGGGGAGTAACACCATGGTGGACGAGAGTATTTAGACGTTCGACGAGGCACGTCGCAGCATTCGGAAAATGAAACATTTCACGGCGGCTGGTCGGGTTCTCCTCTCTAGATTCGTATAATATAAATATCGCATGGCACGGTCCATCGCACGTGCGTTGATTCAATGAATCATCGGCCAGGCGGCTCGCGGATTTGAATGCTCGCCGATCAGAATTTATCTCTCGCGAATTTCGACGGACGACTCGCCTCGTCTCGGCCCTGTCGCCGGTGTAATCGCGCTGAAACTTTATTAGAATATCAAAACTTTATCGCCGCGTAAAAATGTCGTTGGGATATAATTTATCGTCCACGGCGTGACATTACGTCGCGGACGTATCGCCTCCGGTCTGGGCGTAAATAAAGCGACGATTCGGTGCCTTCCTTCGGGTGGATATTACTTTGGAGATTCACGGCGGCGCCGCTATGAAATTTCGATCGGCACGACAAGAAGCTTTTCGAGCTTCAAATACAGGAGGATGTCTGCTTGTCTTGTACACGCGCACACGGCTGTGTAGAGAGTGTGCTCTGTAATGCAATATTATATTGTGCACGTGTCTGTTGAGTAGCGCCTTTTTGTTTTGGAGCGCAAAATGGTTGATTAATGACGTAAATCGTGTATACGGCAAAGTGTGCCCTTTGATCTTTGTGAACTTCCACTTTTTTCCTCTACTGCTAATTTCTGAACGTTGTTTCTTTCATGGAATAAATTAGATAAATATATTAGGTGTGCAACTTTGCTTCTGCCGTTTTCCTATACTTGGCTTTAGCCGTGAGTTAGTGGTTTTTCAGCGCGGGATTCGGACGCTGCTCGAAAGATGGGAGGAAATAGCGATGGGCAATACTTTGAATCATAAATGTATAACTGGTTCTTTACGATAAAACCTCGAATTTCGGCGTTCCAGCGGAAGCAAAGTTGCGCAGCTATTATTTTGTTAGTACCTATCATCTTTGGCCAATTTCTTCTAGGTTTTACTAAAACCAGCTACCACTGATCTTTTGCGATCATTATTCGGAGAGTTCATGCTGCTCTTTCGATTCGCCATTTGCGGAAAATTGGCAGGAGCTTTTCGAACAACTTGATACTTATCAAGTCAAATTTGAAGCAGTTGTCACTTCCACGAATGTTAATACATATATACATCCAATCTTCGATCTAACCTTTAGTCTTTTCCTGGTACCATTGGCCCTTTCTTCGATCTTCCCAAGCGCAACTGATATGTCGAACTACACCAGTAATTTCCGAAAAAGGCGCACCGCCATTCGTGCACACGCACACACGTTCAAGCGGCGCGAATTCAAAGGAAAGCCGTACAATCTTCGATCAAATCTCGATCAAGGTAGCCATTATTTGCAGGATGCAGTCGTGTTTCCCCCTCGCGACTACCGTTCGCGGAAACTTTTTTCGCGAGTCAACACAATTTGCGTCTTACCGGCGATTCCCTATGAGTAGCCGGAAGGCACGCTTTACAGGAGATTGCACGCGACGACGATCGCGATGAGTTTGCTGTTCGACGCAGACGAGGAATATCGCGGCCGTAACCAGTTGTTCGGAGGGGCAAACACGCTGACGGCACGAGGAGCGCTGTATTAACCATTAAGCAAAATATTCACGTGCTCAGGGCATCGAAGAAAGGGGTCGGTACCACGGAAGTTTTCCATGAACGGTCTTACTATGGATCATAGATTGATGAACTGCAAATAACCTAGATAAAGGAAGTTCCACATATATTTAAAAAATTATGAATATTAAAAAAT
>JBCFXI010001231.1:0-24707 GCA_038496175.1 Ampulex compressa
TATATATGTATGTATGTATATATATATATATATATATGGATATAGATATAGATAGATAGATAGATAGATAGATAGATAAATAGATACATACATACATATATATACATAGCTCAGAGTACACAAATATCTAGCCATATCGAGCCTCGAAGGATTACTTCTTTCTCTTATTTCACCAGTTCAACACTGAAAATATACAACCAGGATCGCATCTAGTAACGCGTTCTTCGCGAAATTTACACATGGACTGAAACCACGCGATGACCACGATTACACGTCAAACATTCACACTTTAGATTGCCCCCTAGAATATAGAAAATCCAGGATTATACATATGGCGATCGGTGCGTATCACAATCTCATCCGAGGAACGATTCAAAACACGACGCGCGACCAGAAAGTCTCATCTCGATTTTCCTCGAAGAGCGTGAGGGGCCCCGGATTTCCAATCGTCCCCGAGGAAGGTCCACTTCCTGGTCGAGGAAGCCGCAGGATATTCGCGGAAGAAAATTGGGGGATCTCCCGGTGAAGCGGCCAGGGCTGGCGCGGAGAAATTTAATTTCGGCCTGCACCTTGGTCCCCGGCCTGCGTTTTTGTTGCGACGTGACGAAACTTTCGATTCCTAAATGCCGGCAGCAAGTGTCTCGCATAATGCCGAACCGCCGGCGTTGGGTTTGCGGGGGTTGGGGGCGCAAAAAAAAAAAGAAAAAAAGCGGGAAGGATTTTAAAACTCGGGCCATTGTGCCCAGGGCCGCTTCGTTACCCAGGACGTGCCCCGACTTACGACTTTATTAACATAAAAATACTCGTAGCGAGCTCCCGGGGCTTTGGCCCTTTGAGGCTGGAGGGAGAGAAGGAGCTTTCTAGCCTTTGTTTCACGGGGAGTGCCTTTACCGCATCGCGCAAAAGGGACGTCCATGGTGATTTTCATTCCACCCTCGTGAATTCCTCTGAAACGGTTTGTGCTCGAATCATACGAAAATACGTCTAATACGGAACTTTTGGACGCCGGAACTGCCAACGTCACTTGGCACATTTCTTTCCCTGGAACGAGCTACCCTTTTCAATGCGTCTCTCACTTTATCGAAAAATTAAGGAGGTTATGTATGCTTCGTGTATCTCGAAGCTGTGATTCTTACGTTTATGCATTGCTGTAAAGAGTAGGATTTTGTACGATTGTAGTTTTGATTTAGATTGTAGATCGTAGATTTTGAGTAGGATTGTAAAGCTGTGATTCTTACGTTTATGAATTGCTGTGAAGAGTAGAATATCAAGTGTTACTTTTCTTCCGATGGTCAGGTTTGAATTATTTATATTTACATGTAGCTCGAATGGAATTATTAGGGGTATTTGAATATTTGTTGAAATATACGCGATATTATGAATATTTGCGACATTTGAAGTCGGGCTAACAATATCGAGGTAAATTTTTCTTTACTCGGTATATTCAAGATGGGAGCTAATGTTCGTTACTTTGTAACCGCTGGTGAATGGAAGAAGGGGGAATAAAAGAAACAGGGGTGAGGTTAGAGGAATCCGAGTGCCGTGGAAAAACTGTCGAGAGGCGAATGATAAATATCCTCTGCTTGGAAATTCCGTGTAATCACGGTTCATAATGTTCCTACGGGGAAAAGTCAGAGCCGCCCATCTGTCATATTATCACAGAAAATTTCAATCCGGGACGCGGGACAGGATAAATTTTCGCGATTACACGAAGCGGAAACGAGTCTGAAAATAAGAAACGAAGAAACCCCTCACGTATGCAATAATATTCCACGCAAACCTTGATATGATTACAAAAACTTGAGTATCGAAGTAAGCAATCTAAAGACACGAAACTCCTCATTTTCTGAAATCCACACAAAATCGCACGGTTGTCCACGAAAGCGGCAAAAGAATTGCGGTAAAATCCCATAATTTCGGGAAGCAAATCAAAATTTCCCAAAGCGAGTGCAGAGAATTTCCTTTGACCGTGGATCGCATTAAATAAATTTCCACGCAGCTGAGAAAATCCCAGTATCGAAGGGAGTGGTCTTGGGATTTTCTCAAACTTCCTATCGAGTCGCGTCAGTGGGAAAATTCTAACAAGGTAATTTAAATAAATCTGCCAGATACTCGAAGGCAGGGAGGAAATTGTGGTAAATTCCCAGGATTCCGTGGAAATGAAGATTAGTTCCTGTCGCGGATTCGATGGGCGAATTCGCAGCGTCCTACTCGGCCGCCAAACGTTGCGTGCCGAGTCTTCCGTCGGAAATTAATCGATACTATCTGTTTTACCTCCAGCAGAAGCCATTTCCGGCCTGCGCGGTCATCGATCCTGGCCGATGAAACATTAAAACCGGCGCGGATCTTATTCCGCGGCGCAGAAAACCTTTTCCCCTGTGCGATCCTTTATTTCCAGCGCCATTGTACAGGCCGAAATAAATTCTGGCGATCCTCCTTTGTAATGCATCCCCGTCCGGAAATTCCAAACGGCTCCCCCCCTTCCGCCACCCTCCATTTCTTCCCCGATCTTGCCCCCGGAGCCGTCCTCGAAGCTTAAATAAAAATTAAATTCCCCCCGTTTTGTGAAATATCGAGGCGCTGTCGCGCAGAATAGAATGGGGGATCCTTCGTTCGCGATTAAAGGGACGCTTTTGCTTTCTGAGGAGCATTGTGCGATGCGCCCGGATCTTTATTTCGAGCGCGAGTGTGATTTATACTGCGCGGAGATACGTATTGTTTACTTATGTATTATGCGCTTATTAGAGGACTGTTTTAAATTATAGATCGTAGGCTCGTTGGACCTTGGCGATTAACGAGAAGACTAGGAAAATCGTGGGATCGACTGATTTTTTAATTCTTAGACGAATTTCCGAGGGTGCATGTTTGGAGAATTTCTAGCAGTTTAGTGTTATACGTGATGTATTAAATGAATTTATGTATATCTCCTCTTTGTGCCTAATTCTGTTATTTTATCCTACGGAGTTTGTAGGCTTTTTACTGCAATTAAAGATAAGCACAAGTGACTACAGGGAGAATTTATTCGAAGAGTCGTCTACTTTCGATCATACGCGCATTCTGATAAGCCAAGAATCGTTATTCGTGACACAATAAATATTCCAGCATAGTCTCTTGGGTGTAAAATCGTAGCGATTTTACGCGCCAACGCGAACATCCGATTTTTTTCAAGCTCCCGCGCAGAATTCCCGTCATAATTGTAAATTGTTCGGCCAGTTTGAGAGATCGTTTGATGGTTTCCAGGACGAGTCCTTGAATATTTGCCGAGCCAGACGTTCGCTCCCTCGACGAATTCCATTCTGGTCGACAAAAGGGCCGCACATTCCGCGATTCCGCGGGCTTTACGCGCTCGCAAAAGCGCAGCGATCTTGGGGCGGAATGCTAAGCGAATCCAGCTCGAGTTGCTCATTTGTATCCTCGGGCGGCTGAGCCTTAAGGCCTTAAGGTGCTCGACAACGCGTGTCTCTCCGATACGGCATTCAATTATAAGCGAGTGTTACCTCGTTAGCCGATGAAGACTCATTAATTTTGTAGGGCATCGCAATTTTAGACCCGGTCTCTTTGGGAAATCTTGAAGCTCATTAAATGCTCGAGCATGTACGCCCCGCGGCCTCTCTCTCTCTCTCTCTCTCTCTCTCTCGTTCTCTCTCTCTCCCTCTCTCTTTCGTTCTTTCTCTTCTTGTCCTCCTTTTAACTTTTAAAGCAATTATTTTACGTCGATCGAATTTTGTTCCTAGGAGTTTGGCGCCCTTTCGGCCCCACCCTCCCAGCTGCCAAAGGGCAGTTTGCTTTAATTTTAAAACTGAAATTCATTAGCCGATACGAGCTGGAGTCCCGGCTCCCCGATCGCGGCGCCGTAAAGAAGTTTCGCGTCGGTGGTGGAAAAAGTTCGAACACCTTCTGGGAGGACTGTAACCGACGTATGGGCTACTTTAATCGACCTTACAAAGCACGCTTTTCGAGAAGTTCGCGGACTCAAATGGATAAGCGGCTAAGTTCGCTTCGAGCCTCGCGAAAGTGATCACGCGATGATTATTCGAAGTTCGTCGATCCTTAATCTTCGATCTGAGGAGCGTGATTATTGATTCTCTAAGTTATTCAATACACGACAGTCAAATGATGGTGGATCTTCGATTTCGGTTCGGTTGCAACTGGGAATCGCAAGGATCCACTTTGTAAAGTAAGAATCGAGGCGAGGATCGAGAGTACGTAGAAACGTCGAGAATCGTGCTTTGTTCCCCTTCTCGAGAAATGCCAAAATGATAATTCCTTTGGCGCCGAATTTTGCGCAGGGGCTCGCCGTCGATTCAAAAGAATAGATATGCGCGAACGCACGGCGGCTATAATTGTTTATGAATATTAATACTCCGCATTTGCCCGTTGTATTTCAGCATACAGATATTTGCTGACGTGGATAGAGGGGGGGGGGGGGATGAATATTTATGGGACTATCTATTTCCGGGGACGTATGTAAAACTCGGGCACGTATCGTTTCGCAAAACTCGCGTGGCAAATATGCGTCTGTTTGTGGAGGTACCCCACTCGAAAATATCAAAAACGTTTGTTTTGCCCCGATACTCGCGATCTGCAAATACGCCGATCTACGAATAAACGTCCGTGGACCGTCATAAACGTCTCGAAAGCGAATCTACGGATTCGGTGTTTACAGAATCGGGGGACGTTGAAAAATATTTTGCCCATTTTCGACGATGTGGACCGACATTCGTGCGCGTATGGGTGCCGTGTAATAAAAGTCTTTTACGTTCTCAAAATCGAATTTGTCAGAGTCGACGTTCGAGCTTTCCTCCGTAAACTGAGAGGTTATTATTTTCCAAACGGAAGAGGATGGAAATAAAGATGGATAAATGTATTCGATGAATCGTAAGGTTTCGTGTTGCTTCGAAGGTTTTTGATTATACAGAGTAGTAATATTGAGGGAAAAAGTTATGAGAGAAATTAATCATGATAATGTTAGAAATAACAGGTTTTACAGAGGAATGTACGATAACAAATTCTGTTCAATGGCCTGGCTCCTGTTTAACGTAACGTACACGACCCTCGAAATAAACGAAGCAAAACGATTCGATATCCCCCCCCCCCTCCCTAAAATGTAACAGCGGATGTACTTAAGCCATGGTATCACCCAGGAACACAGCCGCGGATGACATATTTTCTTGAAAACGTTCGTGCTGGGAAGAAGCAGTGATGATAAATGAAAAAGATCCCCATATTTATTTCGGGTAAAAATCTCCCTTTAAGACGCGTAAGAAGTCTCGTAAGAGTGACGATTTACACGAGCCTTCGTTCACACGCTTTATTTCCTTCAGCGATTGCAGAAAAAAAGAAAAAGACGGTTCTTTTCATCGATCGTGTTACCATTAAAACTTTATGAAAAAAAAATCTGGAAAAAAAAAACTTAGGCGTGCTCTTATCTTAAAAACAAACTCGATAGTAAATCTGAACGATAAACTTCATCGATGACAAAAAGAGCAACATTCTTTCCACCCACTTCACCTCTAAACTATTAACACTAAACCCACCAATCATTCTTCAGAGATATTTAATTACCCGAAATATCTCTCTAAACAAAAATAAAATAAAGGAAAATAATCAATAGATCAATACATTGATCCATACGCTGCAACAAAATCACGGAAAATCTTAAAAAACACCTCGACTCGGTTTTACAATCTGAAAAAAAAAATAATCAACCACGCGAGTAGATTCACCGTTGAAAAAGAAATGACAGCTGTAAATAACACAACGGACCAGGCGACGAATATAGAAGATTTACGTGGATGCTGCCAGACGTAGTCATTAACATTCCTCAAAAAACAAAGCAACGAGAGCGATGGTCGTACGTATCCACTGTTCTGCGCGAGAACGTTGGGACGCGGCCATATGGTGCTTCGTGGGCGGGAGAAAAGGGGATTTAGCCGGGTGCTCTGGACAGCCGGCTGGTGGATTGACTGCAAACGTCTCCGTGTTTCGCCCTGAGCTCGGTTGATCGCGGAATAATCCCACGTTTCCAGCCCGGATATTTTCTAGCCCGGCGGACAGAAGCTCCTGGGAACGACGCCACCGTGGCTATTTGCGGCGGTGCGCAAGGCGACTCGCGGTGGCGAAAAAAAAGGGGGTCGATCCTCGCGCCGCGTGAAGGAAGGGTCGGTCGCCCAACTCGAGGGACGCACCGTGGCTGCGGAAGAGACTGCATGCACGGGCCTCGGGAGCATCGGTGGTTTATAAATAACCGCGGTTTATTCTCAGGGGTTGCGAAGGGTATTTTGATACGAGCCGAATGCATCGAAATAGGATGGAAGTATCCTCGGAAATGGGATAGAAAATCGAAATAGATCGTCGACCATTTCGGTATCTTGTATCGGTTGAGCTTGTTGTATGAACAAGCAAATTTTTGATTGATGATCAGAAGGGGTATATCGATGTTCGTCGAATGCATTAAAATAGCATGATTATCGAGCGTAAGTATCAGTTTTATTATAAAAACTGTAATAGATGCAGCTGGCTATATGTATGTGCGTAAAAGCCGGTGTGAGGCGTATCCGATGCTGCTTTCTCCTATAATGTTACACGAGAACAGACTGATGGATGAGTAATTCGTGTCTTCGAACATTTTCATATAATATGTTAAAAAACCATTAAGGTAATATATACACGTTCACTTTAACATTTAATAGTGTAAGTACGATATACTTTAAAAAATGGTACGAAACAGAGTCTTACGTCACGGAGCTACTATACCAGCGTATCGTACAAAATGATGACATGCGCCACTATGGCGGCGTACCGTTCAAAGTCGCGCATGCGCAGTAGCCGTTATAGTGACATGTCACAGCCGAGAGGTTAAGTAAAGAGTAAAACTTATCAGTAGTTTCCTCAAAATCAGCCACGTTGGTGGACGGGTTAAAATCAAAACCGTCGTTCAGCTCGATGACGCGTGAGAAACGTCTCCAGTTCGCCTTTTTAATACGGTTTTCCTTTTCGTCGGCTGCGCCCAACGGCCTTAATGCAGCGCCGCGCCGTGCCGTAATAACTCTTTCTTTGATCCCCCATTCGTTTCCATTTGCTCGAACTTACCGCGGCTAACTCGATATTGCGTCCCAGGCAGCCGAGGATATATATCACACGCACGTACGCGAGCGAAACGGCGTATGACGAATGCCCGTGCAGATACGCAAGTGTTTTGTTTGGCCGCAGCCGGGGGACAACCGCTGCAGCCATGCATCTCCGTAAGTTATGGGACCGATACGCGTCGGATGCGGCATCATGCGACTCACGGTTGATTACTTTATCGCGGATCAACACTCTACATGCGGAACCGATCGACCTTTTACCAGGCGTGCTTTGTCCAAACGAGGAAAGAGCTTTGTTACTTCATCGCGGATCACAACGCACCGGCGAGGAACGAATGGAGCTTTTAGCAAAAGTGGTTTATCCAAACGAGCGTGGAGGTTTGTTACTTGGACGTGGCTCGACGTGCTGCATCGACCTTTTACTTGGCAAGTTGGAACTAAACGAGCTTTGCCACTTTATCGCGGATCACAACGCACTGATGAGGAACGGATGGAGCTTTTAGCAGAAGTGGTTTATCCAAACGAGCGTGGAGGTTTGTTACTTGGACCTGGATCGACGCGCTGTCTACAAATGTATCGACCTTTTACTTGGCAAGTTGAAGCTAAACGAGCTTTGCTACTTTATCGCGCATCACAACGCACCGATAAGGAAGGGATGGAGCTTTTAGCAAAAGTGGATTATCCAAACGAATACGAAGGTTTGTTGCTTCAACCTCGACGCACTGTGTACAAACGTACTAACCTTCCACGGGGAAAGCTGTATCTGAAAATGCAAAGAGCTTTCTTGCTTTATCACGGACGAATGCACCGTCGAGGAATAGATCAACCTTTAATCCGACAAGCTTTATCCAAACGAGGATAAAGCTTTCTTACCGTATAATCCCACTGCTCAAGAAGAACATCAACCCACCTCACCTGAAAGCCGCGAGTGGCTTAGAAGAAAACCCAACGGAATAACACGCGTAAAAACGGGTTAGATGGGAGAAAGACGCGAAAGCCCCCGACGTCAATAGGAATTAAAACATTTCGGTTGATATGCGGGGAAAAAAGGAGGACGTGGAAGGTCGATTGACACAAGAAACTCAAAGTCCCCACGTTCGATGCCGGGAGTAATTAAAGCGTTCCGATTTGCGGGCAAAAAGAAAACCGCGTTCCTGGCTAACGCGTAAACGCCCCAAAGCCGCTCGGTCGACTTGAAAATTCTAAAATGTTCCAGGTCTGGCAATTAAAACGGTATCAAACCCGCTGGGTACTCGGCACCGTCTTGTTCGCCCCTCGTTATTTCGAACCTCGCCACGGGCTTTCGACTCGAATCGCCCGTATTTCGACCTGAAACGCGGTTTTGTTGGCAGCCCAGAAACGCTGGCCGATTAATCGGCGCAACCAGACAGCCGGTAATTATCCAGGAGCAAAAATATGCCGATACGTCGAAACGTAGCGGTTTGACGTGGCCGGTTGGGAAAAAGTCAGCGGCGCGGATGAATATTTTGTCCGCCTGCATTACGACGCACGTCAGCGGGTTCATCGGGTACAATAAAGGCCTTTCGATTCGTCAATTTCAGAATCTGTCAATGTTTACAGAGCCATTATTCTTCTCGGGGGGGCGCGCGAAATAAATGGTCCCAATAAATGAGGGTAGATTGAATAAATATGCGGAATGGCCGCATCCAATCGGCGCGCCTAATGCGTGCCTGAAAAATTGTGCGAGAGATTGTCGGTTACGTGGATATCTATCGATACGAAGCTTTCGTACAGGTGTATCGGTGTCGAAACGAATTTAGGGAGAACGAGATGCAGTTTTGGTATTCGAAGTTGTTCGCACCGAATAATAAATGAAATTGACGCAAAGTTTTCGATCCTCCGTTAGCTAATTCAGAATTTAGAATCGATTACTTGACCACTGAATCGTGGTTTTTCGATTGGCAATGATTACTTTCATAGGAAAAATTCTAGTTTCATTCACGCTCACTGCTGAGTATTTACTTGACAAAGGATACTGTAATATCAGTGGATCGCAATCCAACTTGAAACAATAAAACCTAAAACAAACGATCTTCGCGCTCGATGCGAAAAATCAGACTGAGAGAAATTACCATTCAATTAATTTTTTTATCGATACGTGACGCATCGCGTCACACTTTATCCCGCATTCCAGCCTGCGAGAAAAAGCCTTTCGATTTCTCCCGTTGCAGAGAGAATCCCCGATTGTTCCCCGAGTCGTGGCTGCATTGTTCGAATATTAATATCGACCATGAGTTACCATAGTCCAGAGAGGGCAGAATTGGCAGGGGTCCTGCGGCAACGTTTCCTCTGGCGCAATTCGTCACGACGGCACTACTTTGCCCACCATCGCCTTCTATTAACCCTCTATATTTCTCCTCCGCAAGGATTTTTCCACGAGACGATTCGTACATCCATCCACAGCTGACTTGCGAAATAGTTTGCTTTAATACTCCAGGCTACGGCTTATAACCACACATTCACGTGTCTCAATAAATAATACCATACATCACTTTCCGATCTGGATCACGTACATGAAACTCGTACAAAAACAATTTTCATAATGTATACTTCAGCAGAACGATATTCGCATTAACTTCGCGTATGTAATTTCTCAATGTACTCATGCGTCTTCTCTGATACTCAATGCGGCTCCTCGAGCAAGAATCGATGCGCATGAAGGATCCTGGTTGAATAGAACCGCGCGCACTATCGCGCATAACTTTCCACCCGCTTCCAGCTTACAAATCGAGCAGTCGTGCGTGCTTACGCTTACTCGTTATTTAACAATCCTCGCTTGTCCAACGGGCCAGCGGGTTTGTTCGCGTGTTGCTCGATAAGCACGCAGGAGGATCGGAGGTGCGATACGGCGATGAACCAGGCGAGACACGCGAGAAAATGGCGAGCGGGCGAATACGCGAAAGGACGGCCTCCGTGTTCGTTACCGCAGATCGCCTTATCTTGTCGACACGTTCGTGGGAACAGCGTCCGATATCCGTGACTTTTCAAAGCCTCGATCGCTGTTCAATAATTCGCCACGATCGAGAGTGCCGGCCCGAAATTGTTTCCAGCTCGCGTCCTCGAGAATCAATCCTCCAGCGCGACGTTAAAATTAACGAGAATTCAAATTCAATCAAGTGGCCAGGCTTTAACATCGATCGAAGCGCCGATTCCAATATTTATAGAGGTTCTGGCGCCGCGTGTACGAGCTGTGTATTTCTATTTCTGCGAAGGTCCCAGAAATCTCGCAAGTCTTCGAGGCAAGGTCAAAAGCTCGCCATCGTTATTCCGCGAATCGAGATCCGAAGCATCGCGATCTCGAGCATCGAGTGTGTAAATATACCGAGAATCGAATCCGACTTTTTTTTCCTCCGCAATCCGGGGCTCTATATTTCGGAGCATCGCACTTGATGAGCATCGATCGGCCGCTCGTTAAGGTCTGGCTGAACTTTCGCGATCGCTCACGCAGAATTGGCCCTTAAAGGCTCGACCTGCATTATTCAGGCGCGTGGGCAGGGCCAAGGGGTGCCCTTCTTAGGGATCGATCCGATAAATATGCCCAAAACGTCTGGCGAGTTTAAACCGCAATCGCCTCCTTTCGCTTATCCCACGGCCGGGCCATGAATAATAATCGCGCTTTGCGGATACATATGTAAGATATAGGGGATTTTAGGACGATTTGCACGAAATGAACGGATGATCTCGAAGCCGATATATTCTCACCCCGAATTTCCAACGTGACACTGTTAAACCGACCCGAAGAGAATATCTCCCATTCTCGATTCGCGTTTAAATGACAGAATATATAACCTCAATCATCCGAACGAATGTATCGAATGTTCGATTAATCGATCTTTGCATAATGGAGGTTATGCTGTACAAACTTATCGATCTCCATTGCTTGTAGTCGGCCATCTTTTTTTTTTTATATATTACCCTCCCCTTCGTTTTCCACCGAACATACTATAATAGTAGAGAATTGAAATTTGGCGCGGTTTCAAAATCAGTGTAGACCTTTAAACAAATAAATGTGCTCATTCGTATCTTTACTTTGGGTATGTTTCCCTCGGAGGTACGCGTGTTAGGTATATGTATCGATGGTTCGAGGGTTAATAGCGATTCCATGCACGTCTAGAGAGGGTGAGGTATCTACATTTATTTAGCCTGCGTTACCGTTGCGTTCCAGGGGTGCAAACGTGCGAGGGGACCGAGCGTACAATAAATCAGGGGTGATTGCATAGTCGCGCGCAGGAGCGATCGATAATTCGAATCGGTTTGTAAAATATTAATAGCGGGGCTTTTGCGTTTCTCGTCCCTATTCCTGACCGGCCACCGCGATTTGTCGATCGATCGTCGCGTTGGATTACGCATACGTGATCGTACACACGATTGTACATACCGTACTGCGACCAAGTCAAAATTGGGATGAAAAATTTCGTTTCGTCGACAACTATTTTATCCTTCGTGTATCTGCGGATTTTTGATTCCAACAATCTTCGTTTTAAAAAACTAGAAATTAATTTATTCCGTCTCACGGATAATATAGCCGAGGATTAAATCGGAAATTATTTTATTTCTACTCACTGGAGAGGATTATATTGGATACCACGCTGCTTATAACGATATTTTTACTTTTGATTTACATCCCATTTATGATTAAATAATGCCGTAATTAGTGTAGTAATTCATAATGCAAGTTGAACAAATATGAATAATTCTCGATATCGTCGTTCTGCATTATCACGTTATAAAGCAAAAGTGAGCGGATAGAAAGCGGTGGAACAATTTAAAAGCATTATAAACAACGCGAGATTCTTGGTAATAACTTGGAAAATTCCTATTCTGCCATTTGACATCGGACCACCGAAGGCTCTCCGCGACCGAGGAAGCAATCTAAAAGTTTTATGAAAGTTTTTCGCTTCCGTGTTTAACACCGCCGCTCGATAACCAACGTCGTTAGATCTCCCTTGTTATCGAGAGGCTTGAAGGTACAGAAGTAATTCCACCGTGGAAAGTGTAATGTGGATATAGCTGCCGATAAATCCGAAGAGCGACGCCCAAGAATTACGAAGGTTCGCTGCAGCCATGATCAACTTTTTTCTTTCTCACGCCGTATAGATGCGTTCGCAACATTGCGATATAGCAAACGATATCTCATAATTGAACAGGGGAAAAATAAACTTATAATCTATATAAATGCCTGGCGAGGCAAAAATTGGAAAAATGGCGCTATTTCGCATTTCGCTCGCGGCGTCACGTCGGTGTTTATTTTCATCGAGTGACGAGTAACTCGGGGAAAAGCTTGTACTCCCAGCTCTAGCTGCGTGATCGAAAATTCGAAAAGTTTCCCCGTCCTTTGGAAAGGATCTAAAGTCGATTCGAGTATCGTCCTTGCAAACTCCCGACCGAACCCTTTTGATTATCTGCAACCGTGCTTCTCGAACTTACGTCTCGTAACATAGATTACAAGTTGGAACGTGCTACAAGTTCTAACACGGCCTTACGTTTGATCGAAAAAGAATTTCTCAGTCATATTAAGGTCAGTGGTTACGCGAAATACTCCAAATTTCCATTTTCCCTCCTTCGTTCGTCACTCTCGACAAAATCATTCTCACGTCAGCTTCATGCACTCGACTCCTTTCGCTTTGAAAAAGTTCCGTTTTTCAAAAAGGAAGAAAGTCAGGGCTTGGAGCGTTGCATTATTAAAAAGGAAAGGCCGCGGCCGGAACTTGATAGGAAGCCAGTATATCTGGAAGATTTGTCGTGGATCGTTCGTAGTTCACAGATCTGCCGCGGACGGACGAAGGGTTCGGGAAATAAAGGATAAGAAAAATGGAAAAAAGGGGTTGCCGCGCTGGCAGAAGACGCCCAAGGTAGGTAGGGCAGTAAGTTATGAAGAGAAGGCAGAAATTTCGCTCAAGGGAAAGATGCTACCGTTATCGCTACAGGGCTCGACAGTAATGGATCATGCCGGGGAAAATAATAACATCGCGCTGATATTGTTATAACAATAATAAGGACCATTAGTGTCGCCAAGCTTCAAGATTATTACTTTGAACAAAAATAAATATCGATGAAAACCGGTAAAAAAAGTAAAACCCTTTAAAAGATTTAAAAATCGCAATTTTCCACTACGACACGAGGACTCCAAAAATCAATATCGTTTTTTAAATATACGATAGTACGGGATTTTAAAAGAGTCATTCCGACCAAAGTTGCCATATCCACGTTTCGCAGCGTGACACGAAAATCGACGGCCTTAGAAACTCGAAGGGCGATCGAGACCTCGAATTTATACGGCAGTTTTGGGCCACAAAATCGATCATCGGTTACGTTGATGCAGAGATGGATACGAACCGGACAGGCACTAAATTATGAGACGGGATGCGGGCGAACGCAAGGACGATCGGTGCCCCCGAATCGATTTCCTACGCAGCACTGCCTTAACCATTCGGCCAAATGGGTTCTGGCCGAAGGGCGCCCGCCATTTCGACTACGAGGCGTCGCCCTTCGACGTCCCTTCTTATTTTCCTCGTCGATCGAAGCGAAGGGCAAATCTATGATGGACCTCGTATCGTCAATAAGCGAGAAACTGTGCACTTAGTCATAAGTGTGCCAAGATTACTTTGCAATTCTTATTTGAATCCATGTACTCTGATAAGGATTAATAAGCGATAAGGAAACTCGATTTTTATTCGAATTTAATGAGTATTTATGTATTACAATATTTATATTGCAAGATTTGAGATTTCATAGGCACGATTTAACGAGTAAAGAATGATCAAGAGAGAGTAAAACTATTCATTACTACATTATTATCCAAGCTCGAATATATGCCTGTACCCTCCATCGAATTTCATTCCTAAATTAAAACTCCTTTCAACAACCAGTGGAAGTAATATTCTTAATTTAAAACCTCGAGGATGTTTCGAGAAATGTATTCTGCCTCGGAAATGTAAAGCTTCTATCAAAAATTATATCCAAATGTATATTCAAATATTACACAGCACGAACTTCGCATATATGTTGCTCGATTTCATGAAAATACAAGGAAGAATGCTTTTGTAAAAAGGAAAGCACCGAAGGTTCCTTTACGACGAGAACGTGGAAACGTTTGCCTCGAAAGATATTCTCGGTGGAAAAACCGGGAAAAATCTCTCGGTCGTAAGAGATTTTCTAGGGGCTCCAGGGCATGCGACGGCCCTGCTCTACACCGGAGTAACGTTATTTGCACGATTACAGTTGGCGCGGACGAAGCGGGTCCCGCAAAAGGGGCGGCGGCCCAAGAGGGTGGATTCTGAAATCCGGGGTGGTCGCAGGGCAAATGTGCTTATTCCGCTTCAAAGAGGACGAGGCGTAGAAATGAATTCAGCAGGACGAGGCTGCGATAATATCTCGTTTCTCCGATGGTACCGATCCATTAACTGGCGAGGCACACGGAAAGTTTCACGTTTCGGTCGTATTCGAGAATCCCTGTTCACCCACTGAACTACTTTTTCGAGTCCATCGAGATTCTTTCCCGATCCGACGAACATTTTATTCGGGACTTTATTCGTCGATCGTGGGATTTTTTGTGTCGACAGAATTGGCGGTTCTCCGGAGATTGCAAATTCTTTGCAGCTTTTAACCTCTTTCTCTGTACGGCGATGTTCGGACAATATTCGGCAATCTTCGGCTCCGTACGGAAAGTTCGTAAACAATGTGACACAATTCGTGGCTCATAGATGACGTCTTTCTACATTTCCGTGTAATCAGTTCAAAAATAAACGATATGACAATGCGGATACATGTACATTAATAATTAATAACACAAGTAGGTATGATATAATCTAAAACAAGGTACAACGCGAAGTCCACGTCAGGGAGCCACTATACTGCTGTACCGTTCAAAACCGTGACATGCGCAGAAGCCAATATAGTGACGAACTGTTCAAAGTGACGCATGCGCAAAAGACACTATAGTAATGTACCAGAGCGAAGAGGTTAACTGGTATAATCGAAAGATCTTCTCAAGGAGATGCAGTTATGAGTCACGCGTCTAATAGATAGAAGTGAAAAAGTAGCCAAGAGATTGCTTGGTTGACGTGATCGATAAGAGGGCCGATAATCGTGAACAGGATGTCGAGCCGTGCTCGACAGAGGATACCAGAAGCGTTTCAACGACGACGAGAGATCGACACGTCGCGATACGGCACCGATACACCCGCGACATGGAAAATCCGCTCGCGCCTGTTTCTGTAAAATTATTCGCGCGGTGGATTTATCGCGGTTCTCGCAGGGCAACCGAAGATTCCACGAGGGGTGCGCGGTGACACGAAAATTCTAATTTCAAGGAGACACGCCTGATATGTAGGGCATTCCAGTATAGGAGCATCGGTATCTCTCGGAGGTATAGGTACAGCCGGGGAACATGGATATCACTTGTTTTGGCCAGGAAAGGAATTTTTGGAGCTGAAACACTCCGTGAAACGAGATGTCCCGTCTTTGGACAATGTTCATCCGGGGATAGGGCCTTGCGCGGAATTTCAAAAATGGCACGCCTTTGCCTTCTATTCGGAATGCATGGTCTTGCGAAAGATTTGCGCGTTTCAATGAGAAGAAGGTTTGCGTCGGAGGCAAAAAGAGAACGAGAGAGAGAGAGAGAGAGAGAAAGAGAGAGAAAGAGACAATGATACAAGTCTGAGGAAGATGAGAAGAGGATACGATTTTAATGATATATCGAATAAACCGGATAATACAGCACTACTGTTTTATACATAACACTTTACTGTAAAGAACGAATCGCCCTTAGCCCACGTATACCTATAAAGAGAAGGATAGAAGCGAATGAAATTATCGATAAAATTTTCTTTCGATGATCTTGTATACACTGTGTGTATTATATATAGAAAATCTATAAATATTCTATTGTGTAAGAAATCGTTTTGTAGAAAAAAAGAGTTAAATATCAAGGGAAAAATTGGAGTTTGCGTACTTTATCTGGTTGTGTCTCTATGAAAAGAATATCTAGTCAGCAGTACTTGTACTTGCTGGTGGGGCAGCTAAGATTCGGGCGCGACGGTTTTGCCCCAGAAAGAATTATTACGCTTAATTTAAGAGCGTCTTCTTGCCCTTCTCCTTCCAGAATATAAAATCGCGCGCTCATTGTTTCTCGCATCTCGAAACGAATGGCCGTGTATACGGTCGACAGATAGTGCGCTTTAGAGCTCGAGACAGCGGGACAGACGGGCGATCCATCAATTTGTTAGCCCAGACTCGAGATGTGACCTTCAGACAACAAAAAGGCATGTTATCCACGAACGGCCGTTTCCACATTAGCGATCCACCCTAAGCAAAGCAATCATTCGGTTCAACAGCCAAAAGATGTGAATAATTCTACGTCTTCGCAAAAATTGTACATATTTCCTGCGAATATCTACGCGAGATTTTACGAATACTTTGAAAATATAAAAAAAGCCATCTTAAGTAAAAAAAAACATTAATTATCAAAGAGAATATTAAGCCTTGTGGATAATATAAAAGTCGACAGGATTAAAATCCACAATGTTTAGACGCAGACTAGAAATTCAGCAGGAATCATTTCGAAAAATTGTATTCGTGCCATTTTTGCCCTCTCAGAATTATACCTCCGTGCTTTTCGTTCAGTGTACTTTTTTTTTATGTTAAGTAAAAATACACGAATGGGTAAGAACTAGCGGGCCGTGTAGGTTTGACGCAGTGCTTGGTTACCTGTCCGTAAAACGTTAAATACCGCGGATACGCGGATACATCGAGAGGGAGTGACCCGAAGCGACGTGGAAAAGCCACCGGCCCGTTTTCCGGGCCGAAAATCGGCCAAAAGTTCATGTATTAAAGGTACCTACAAGGCCAATCAATTAGAACTGGCGCTCTGCCATTTCAATCTCGTGGATCTTGCCCGAGACAAGAACGGCGAAAGCTCCTCTATGGGCCATCATTTTGTCGGCCTGGGACTTGATTAATTGCAAGATACGAATTGATTGATTCGACATATAAACTTTGGCCAACGCTGAATATATAAAGTTTTCAGGGCGAGAGGGGAGGCGAGAGGGGGCTTTGTCGCGGTGAAAAGGAAGAGGAAGCCACCCCAGGAGGATTGACAACCGATGCGTGCTTCGAACCCCCGGGAAAATTAGCCTTCGCTACGTCAAAGGAGTTGTGATTGCGGAAGGCAATATAAAAATGAGCTACGGCCGTTTAATAAGGAAGGAAGGAATCGCCAAGGCGAATTACACCGCCGCCAAGGTAAAAGGCTAATTCCTCTCTTATTCGCGCGAGCTCTTTGTCAAAGAGTTCGTTAGGGGACGGCAGTTAATTATGTAGACTCGATACAAAAATATTCCGGGTTCTCGTACATAAGGTAAATCGTACCAAGCTGCAATTCTAGGTCCACGCGCGAAGATACACGAATCGGGGTCAGGAATTTCGAGCGTATTCCAAAACCTGACTCCGAAAAGTATCACGGCGAATCGGGGAAAAAAATCTCATTTGACATTTATTTACCCCTCGGTCAATATCACAATCGTGTCCATGCACGAAAAAGTTCCAAAACCCCGTTGCATTATGGATATCAATTAATTCGGCGCGTCTCGTCCAATTTACCCGCCAACCTGCGTCCTCCAGCGATTCATTTTTCGTGCCCATCGACGCGGTCGTTTAGCCTCCTGTTTACGATCGCCACGTGGAAAAATCCGATCCGCATTCCGGGCCTCGGACGTGCCCTCGTAAAAGCTCCCCCCTCCCCCCTCCTCCTCCGGGAACAGCCACGACGTGCATAAAGTACAGGGAAAGGCTCTGAAGGCACGCCAAAAAGGTTAAGATTCCGCAGCCAAAGTCTCGGCCGTCCGTACGAAGCGAAACGTGGACTTTAATTCCGGGCGGCGTCGAGCCAAGGTTACCGTTCAGAACGTTCTGCTTAGGGAGGCATTCAGATTCGGGGAAAGGGCGCTTCAAGACGAGCTTTGTCCCGGTTTTCTTCCACCATTATGCCGCAGCGTGAATTGCACATATTAGGTAAGTGTGCCGTTGCGTTCCGCTGAAACTCAACGCTATATGCCTTAACCCGGGGCGCGTAAGGAGGTTCTCGGGGGTGCCAAGGACGTCATACGGAGGGTTCCGGCTTCGTTTAACCCTTTGTGACCGAATGTCGCCGTCTACCCTCCGCCACCGCCGTTTTCGACGAGTGTCCTTCTACAGCGCGCACTGTGTCATGGTCTGCGACGATGTTTTCTGACCTTTTTCCTTTTTCTTTCTTTCTTTTTTTTTTTTCACTCCGCTTTCGCCAGCTGCCGAAAGTCCAGAGCAAACGCGGGTAGGTTGAGCGAGGGTACGATTTTTCGACGTGAAATTAGTGGTGTAGAAAATTTCTGGCTTTATGGAATAAATTGTAAGGGCGTAAATCAACGTTGCGTATTTTTTTTTCCATACGGCTGTGGTAGAAATACTTTTATTGTTTTTGATATCTATTTAATTCTGGCGAGTTTTTGTTGTGCGCGATGAATATATGGATCGTGACGTTCGAGATATCTCCAACTATCGTAATGTAGTTTTGAGTTTGAAAGCAGCGATCGTGCGGAGAACGATTCGTGGGCGAAATTCGTCCAAAGGGTAGATGGACTTTCGCGGTAGAATTTCAACGTCACGTCATCGCAAAATTAGCGAACGCTACGCCGACGTTGATGCGCGATTCCGCAACCGCTGTATTTGTTACTCCGACAATCCCCGAGTGAGGAATAGATTCGAAAGATTTTCGATTGACGAGCCACCCTTCTGTCATCCCATTGTACTATTCACTACGATATCGAGGATCGAATGAAACCAGTCCGAACGATCGCCCTTAAAATATTAGGATCAGCGTCCTCGTCAAAAAATATTGTATAAAACGAGTCTATCGATTTATTCATTACGACGATAGAATAAAGTGTTAGGTTTAACTTTGCAACGAAAGAAAAATTCCACAGTCGCGTTTCAAATGCGTATTCCTGCAATGTCGGAAATGTGAAAAGTTCTCGAGGAACGTTATTGTATTTTTTTTATCACGATGATTATCCAAAATTTCCAAAAGTCTCCGTACGAAGTCCAAAAGGGTCGGATTCGCGCAAATACGGTCGTCGAGCTAGATTCGGTTTCGGGGGATTATTCTCGGTTATTCCGGAGGAACGAGGCTCCGGGCCGTTGGCTTCGAATGGCGGCCCGTTCCTTGCGCCGGCAAATTCCAGGCTACTCCCTCTGTCCCTGGACTTTCTTAAAGAGCCGAGATGAAGAGGACGCGAGAACGGGAGGGAAATCTATAACCTCGTGGGAAATGATGAAAGCGGGGGCCACGTCGGCACGGTGCACAGGGACTTGGTCCACCACGATGGAGATTCTGCTCTCGAATTCTAGTTTCTAGTCCTATCTCTTTGCCATGATATTATGTGTATACATATACATACATACATACATACATATATATATATATATATATATATATATATATGGGCAGAGCAGCTCGCAGACTAAGCAGACTCTCGTTTTGCTATAAAATAAAATGGCATTGGTTACCAGAATTACGAGCAGTGCTCTCTTGAGTAGATCTCAAATGTGAAGATTGCTTAAATATTGTCATTACGGGTAGATTTATGCATCCAAAGGAAGTGCATATTTAAATATTGATATATAAAAGCAAAGTCATACCGCGTCACGATAAAAATGGCGGCTACAGCATTCACGTTCGCGAACGCGTTAATTTTGTTTCCAGGCAAAAAGGGAGCGGGTGAGAGAAAAGCGTTCACGGGAGGTTTTAATTTTGAGAAAATCTACCTCGAAGCAGAGAGCGTCGAAGCACGCGGATCGATCGCATCCCGTATTTTCGCCTATTTATTTAAATCGGCTCCGGCCGAATGTGTGTCAGTGCACTGCGATCTATCTCGTTCCTCGATGACGTCATAGCCCCAGCGACGTAGACGTATGACGAATATGGCGAGCGCGGAAACGGGAGTGGCGGACGAATCTTTCGTTCGACATTTCGACGTGCATATATACGAAGAACGGAGTTTCCTTTCTCGATTGCACTACACGGTTGAAACACCAAGCCTCGATCCACGTATCGCCCGGTATTCTAACCACACATTGACGAAGCGCGTCGTCGAGGTCGAGGGGTGGAAATTTCAGCGAAAGGCGCAAACGAGGTCAAGGGATTCGTATTCCAATAAAACGTAAAACACATCGTTTAGAGCTCTCGCGATTTCTCTTTTTCGGCGTCTCTTGGGAGAATTTCAGGAAGAAGTGGTAGGTAATTTTCACTTGTGTTTCGAAAAGCTCCAATAACACGCCGCGAATTGGAGAATGTAGATTGTATGTTTGAAGGTTATGTTCGAATGGTACGTTTCGTTTATACGATGTACGCGATAATGTACGAACTTATCGGATTATTTGGACTCGTTTATCGGGACTGATCGCAGTGTTAGTCTTCAGGATGCAACTCGGTCGGGTCAATTTTCTCGAAGAAGCTTCCTCGTGGTAAATAAAGGACACCCGCTGTTACGTCGAGAGATCGTCGCCATTCACAATCTCTTTACGCGTGGCCGTGACTCGCGGCCGAATTTCGAAGTTCTCAATGGGCAGCGTGGGCTCAAACGGATTTTAATGGTCTATACACAGGGTGATTTACAAGTTGCGGATAATGGGGCCGGTAATGGGGCACTCAGAATCAGAGTCTGGTACAGAAATGTGTAAAGATATGCGCCGTTAAGAGGGCAGGCTTCCAAGTTCTCAGCGATTAAAGCCCTCGTAATCGAGTAGATATAAACGTATGCGCTTACTTTCGACGATTGATTTTTTATACCCAATTATCCCACCTTCTCTCGTTTCCACCCTCTAATAACCTTATCTCGTCTTTGAGCTTGCAAACGAGGTACCCGTTTGTCAGAATGCATTTTTGCTGAATGCCAGAAAAGTCTTTTCCGTATATACTTTTCTTATTGCTACATTTCATCCGGATAAAGGACGTTAGGAGGATTTTCGAAAGGACGAAATACGTCGAAATCGCGAGAGTCGCAATCGACAACGAAAAGGTTTACGTATAAAATTTGCGACAACCAAGACTCAGCCCTGGCAAAGCCCCGGGACGCAAATCCGATTTCGGTGACGGGCTCGTAATCGAATACTCGATATTCGAAATGGCGGTATAAAATCCAAATGATCCACCGATTGGCCCGCAGCAGAAATCACGATGGGCTACTAATTGGCTATCGATCGGAAACTATAAATTACACGATGCAATTTTGGTATCACGGATAACAAGCTACCGTCCGCAACGAAATCGATTTTTTCATCGAAAATTTTCGACCACTCGCGGGCCCGTAAATTATATTAAATCCTTCAACATTATCGTAGGTATCCAACTTGCGTAACACGTTGAGTCCTCGCGTAGATTGTGCGAATTCTACCTCAATGTCTCTGATGAACATGGAAAACGTCGCCGTTCCATTTATCTCAAAACCTGGATATTCAAGTAAGAAAATACTAACAATTCTTATAACTAGAATTTTCCTTTCAACATCCTTCTCAGCATCAACGTGACACTTTAGAGAACTCAGTATTCGGTATTAGTCCTTCACGGACCATCAACCGCCTTAGGATCAGTCATCCAACTCTGATATTAGCCATGCCAATATTACGTATGTGCCGTCGGTGGATTTTCAGGGCTGACCGGTTTTACTCCTTGGAACACGGTTTCCTTCAAAGGATCCCTTATTCTTTCGAGCGTTCAAATGGGTCAGACAGATGGTTAGATATTCATTCACGATGCGAGTTGTATTACGATGTCCTACAGGAGAATCTATAAATAGGGGATCGAGGTACGCGGAAAGGCAGAACCGTGAAATTCGCGTCCGCCATGAGGCCACACCCGGAAATCCGAGTTTCGTTTCGAAAATCCCAGAGTGCGCGGTGCTGGCGGTGAAATTAGCCGGCTACTGGGCAATTTGGCCAGTTCTAAATATCCGAAGTGCCGGGCAACGTCGTATTTCCAAGGATCGCGGATAACCGCGTTATCGAAACTTGCGTGGAGGCCTCGATTCTGGTGCGGTTCTAATGGCAGTTTTAATACGCTCGCGGTGGCAGCGAGATTAAACGGACATTGCGCGCTCGCCCGTTTTGGACGTGGATCTAATTCAAAAGTGTTTTATCATCGAATTTCCAAACGCGAGGCCGTTGTTCCTCCGGCGTGTCGGAGTTCGAAACAGATCTGCGAATCGTCGTTAATTCCTCGCAGCTCCTTTTGGGAGAGAAGCGTTATGCGAGGCGATTAATTACGGTGCCAATAATAATCGATAGGAGCGAGATTGACGTTCCGTGCACTGAGCCATTCTTAACGCGTGTCCGTATTGGGTGTGAAATTAACGTTTTACCCCAGTTCCAGGAAGTGTGTTTCAGAAGTGTTTTAATTACCGCCACGTACATCTTTCGATAACCGATTAAGCACGCGTGCCAGTTGCGCAATTAAACAAATCGTTCCTGGCTCGAGGAGAAATAATAATCGTTCAACCGAGCTGGAAACTTACGTGCCAAATTCCTCCTTAAGAACATACACAGCTCGGTGGGAAATTATACGGGAGGTCGAGTCGATAATTTTATCGATTAACGAGCAGCTTTTAAACGTGGCCTTTTCCTTTTTTTAAACAGGCGCACTCTCGCGTCAATCTCCCTGAGCGCGAAACACTATTTTAAATAGCTTAGTTCCCGACGCTCGGCACGTTCTGTCATTAAATGCCTTCGTGTAATAATAAATTAGCGATCGTGCACGAGGGCTTCGTGACACTATGGCGATACTGCTGGTTTATGGATAGGCAATTTATCACCTTGATTAATCAATTGAATCTTGATTCAGTCTGCACACAGGTACACGAATCACCGCAACGAGGCTGACATGTTTATGGCGCTGGACCAGCTGGCGAATCAAAGTTAATTATACATAATAGCCCCCCTCCTTCTCCTACCCTTTGCTCAAATGTACGCTCGAGGGCGGGGAAATTAAATGGAAAAAGTCTCGTCTCCTCGTCCCCGGCGAACATTGAATACTCTTATTTTGTGTAAATCCAAGGATTTCAGTCCCGCCCCTCCAGCTCGGCAAAGCTCTCTTTAAAAAGTCTTTACTTGACCTTTCGAAATTGCTTTCAGGCCCGACGGTCGTCCCAATTTTCAGCCCGATTTGGGAATACAAGGTACGCCCTGTTTTGGCCAATAGGATCTTAACCGTACGTTTTGCCCGGTAATGAGGCTCAGGAATATTTCACTTGCGAAAGAGTGAGCAATTGGAGGTTGTCGTTAGGAACGTTCGATCGATTGTCGTTCGACTTTTTGCACGAGTATTCTTGCTGTTTAATTCTCGTAGGAAAAAGTGACGTGTCGAGCAAGGTGGGCGATAGAAATCGTCACAACTGGGAGTGTCGATCCTCTATAGCCCAGGCTTTTCGTGCTTTTTCCTGCACTTCTTTTACAACTCGTGTTTTTCATTTAGCAACAAAGATGACTTCCATTTCCGCGCGGATACTCGGTGATTTTAGCCGACGTTCCATTTAGCTACTATAAGTCGAGTATTATTTTTCCTCGGATATGTAGATCAGCGTTAATCTAAAAGGCACTCCGCTATACATAAAGTCACATAACGCTATTTATAGCCATACTCCTCTATTTTCTGTTCTACCTGAAATCACATTAACCTATATATCCAAGGGAATCTCAGTTATCAATCTTCTTTGCACATCCTTAGCCATCCGCGGCCGAGATCATCTGCTCCGAAATCTCCTGTACAATATTAATTCCACACCGGCCTGACTCGCATCAAACGATAAATCAAACGATCCTATCTTAATCACGAAACTCCTCTTCTTCCTAAAACTCCTTTATCCGCGAACCATAGAACTCGGATCGTCGAAATTCGTATTAAACCAGAGCCCAACCTTCGCTCCGGGATTAAAGAAAAATTACTTCCACGAATCAGATCTCCGTAAAAATTCCCTTCTACACGGAATTTCATTCACGACCAATGATCTCTTCCGGCTCATCCAATGAGCAGAACGTTAACCGGTTTGCCACCGTGGATCCCAGAGGATTAAACCTCCTCTTCAAACTCGTTACGACCGACGGATCCTGCGACGCGTTCGAACGTCGACGGTGCATGCATCGTCGTGTATAATCGTGGGTGGATCGGGTATGTCCGTGCAAATCGCACATTCGCGTGTCTTCCACGCACAAAGAGGTGGAGGGGGGGGGGGGAGCGCAGTGGGAGGAGGGGAGGGGGAGATCTGTTGGAGTAAAGGGGAGGGCATGCAAGGCGCACAGGCGTCGGCAAACCTACGCGAGGTGCCGGCGATAACACCATGAATAATGCACTCCCACGGATTTAAAACGGCGGAAATGTACGTAATGGTTACGTATCGCGATTTGTTTGCTCGAAATGCTTTCCATTATATCGCGAGCACGGGCTTCCACTCCGTCGGCGATTGGTTCGTGGAAATTATGTTCCTCGCGGCTCTAACCGTCGTCTCTGAAATCGCGATAAATCCGCGGGGGGGGGGGGGGGGGGGGGGGGGGGGGGGGGGGGGGGGGCGGGCGACG
>JBCFXI010001231.1:24714-66326 GCA_038496175.1 Ampulex compressa
TGGGGATAAATCCGCCCCCCCCCCCCCCCCCCTCCTCCTCCTCCCTCCACCAGCCCCTCTGCGCCGGCACAACAAAGGGGGCCATTAAGATTTACCTCCACCGCCTCGGCCCGCGTACTTCGGAAATGTTTGACGCTTCAACAACGCGAGATACGTACCTTGGGCCGCGAACGAACCTCTTTCGAATTAAATAGAATTACTCGTCTGGGAAATACGCTAGCGTGGGCGTTGAGAGGGAGATTCTCGCGAAATGGCATTCGCATTGAAATTATACGGTTTCCTCGCTTTCGACGGGACGCTCGAACGCGTAGATACGATCGGTTCAGGATCGTTTCGAGGGATGTTCGATGATGTATCAGGGATTTACCGATCCGCGCGCTGAGAGCGGATGGAAATGGCCAGGGGTGGGGATTTTTTTTTTTTTTTTTTTTTATAAAATGCTCGCGGACAGTACGTGGACAAATTACATGCTTCGCGGGGAGGTAGATAGAATGCTGGGGAGGTGTGTAATAATAACGCAGCGAGCACATGCGACATCGTCGTTGTATCGTTGGGTGGCCGTACGACATCGAGTAAAGGTCGAAACAAATACGAAGCGAGCCACCGTGGGAGAGTCCTTTAATTTCGTCATTCTACTAAACGCACCGCGCGATTGAGGACGACGCTTTGAAAAAGAAAGGGGAGGAAGGAGGAGCGTCGAGGTATCTGCACAACGATCCACACGGTGCGTGGAAATAATGGAAAACCTCGAAGAATACCTCGCGACGAGAGCCCACGATTTTTCTCGCAAATATCACCGATCGATCCTGTCGTTGAAACGTCGATGAACCATCAGATTAAAAATCCTCCCACGACTTCACGAAAAAAAGAAAAAAGAAAAACAAAACCCTTGAGCATCCCAACGTCTTATTTCAAGGATTCCACGAAAACCAAGAGGAAAAAAGTGCGTTTCGATCTAGAACTTTGTGGGAGGAAGAAAGCAAGCCCCATCGCGATGTATCCATGAAAAAGACCGCTTGGAGATTTCTGATCGGCTCCAGGACGATTCCTGGACGAGGAAGAAGGCCGATTGGGAGCCGCCAATTAATCCCGGTCGCAAAACGCTTCAGAGGGGCGAGAGAGGGAAGGAGGACGAGGGAGCGAGCGAGGGGGCCGTGCGATCCTCCACGTCGAAATTGCTTCCTGCACGAAACCTAGGGCTTTGACGTTTATCGCTTTAAAGCGCCCTCCGCGCTGCCAGATAGGGATCGCCGGACGAAAATTCTCGGCGGTCCGCAACAGGCAACCGTGTGTAACCGGAACACGCCATGCCAAACGATGAACGATTAACGACAGTGGGACAAGGGTGGCGGAATCGCGGGTAGAGGGGGGGAGAGAGATGGGTGGAAAGGGGGTAGAGAAGGAGCTAGAGAGAGGAGGATGTGAGAGAGAGAGAGAGAGAGAGTAATGGGAAAATACGAGAAGGAAGAGAGACAGGAGAGACGAGGAGAAGTAGTGAAAGAAGACGTATAGACAGACGGAGAAAGAGAAGAGGAAAAGAGAAAGAGAAATAGAGAAATATAGAGGAAGAAGAAGAGTGGAAACAAATAGAGGGCCCGTAAGAGGCTGCTAAGGGAGATCCCGAAAACGAGGGGCTCGCGTGTCGGTAAATGGGAATCAGAGTCGAACGATGGGGACGTGGCCGGGGCCTCCTGGTTTCCCAGGACTGGCCGGCGTATCAGGGTGTGCATGCACCTTGGAGAACGATCGAGGGTGGCAGAGCTCGGGTGGCGAGGCGAAGAACGAGCGGACGTGGCGACGGTGAAGGAGGCGGCAACGCGAAATTCAGAAATATCCGGGAGGCCGGTCGCTCGTTGCCAAGGAATTCAGGCGCTGCACGGGCCGAGCTGGCTGACGAAGGGAGAGAGAGAGAGAGAGAGAGGGATGGAGATAGAGAGAGAGAGAGTAGGTATGCGAGATAGAGACGGAGATATAGAGAAAGAGAGAGAGATAGAGAAAGAGAGACGTGGAGAGGCTGAGAGAAGAAGCTAGGCAGAGAGCCGGATAAAGAGGGAGATGGAGGTAGGCGGAGGAACGGAGGTACGAGGGCGACAGGGAGTAGGCCGCGAGGTGCAAAATCGAGGGTGGACGTAACTGGCGTTAGGGCCAGGAGCGGATCCAGGCGTAGAGGAGTCACGGAGAACGAGGCAGGGGGGTATAAATACATGCATAGCGTGCAATTTGGTATACAGGCGTTACCTCGCTTGGACGTGCTGCCGGCGCTGCTAATAAATCCAGGTACGGCAATCACGAGAACAAAGAGTCCACAGTGTACCCAAAACATGTTTACGTCTTAACAACATTGTTTAATTCCATTTTACATGACGCTCGTAAAACACTAGGATGGCGGTGATGCTCATGTCGCGCATAATCAGCGATACTACCTGGCCGCCGGTCGGATCATGAGTACGAAGTGAGTGGGTTATACGCCGCTCCGCTCGGAGCGTAGAGGCGCGCGTAGAGCCGCGGGTGTAGGTATATAGACCGGCGAGATGGCGAAAAAAAGGGACAAGGGGGAAAGGCGAGAGAGCTTGACCGGGGGCTAGAGAGGATACGAGAACCGATTCGAGGCAGTTGCGCCTGGTGGGCTGTGCGATCCGTCGACGAACCGGCACCGAGCACGGACGGGAGGACTGCCGCGGCGGTTATACTCTTCCTCGGGACATCCCCGCGGGCCTCCTGGTACACTGGACGCGCGATAATGCACCACGCTAGAGCGCTACTTCCGCGATCTGCCCCGTACTCGAAGGATCTTACCCCCTACTCGCGCGCGGACAGAGAGAGAGAAGGTCTCGAATCACGCTTCGGCTGCCATCTTCTACCTACGCCGGGAGTCTGGAGTATGAAAATATTCTCCGCTCGCCCCCCCTCCCTTCCTCTCTCTCTCGCGCCCCCTCCACCGCCCGCACTCGCCATCCTCCGCCACCCTGGCGCACCCCTCGCGTCCGACCCCTCCCCTACGGGACCCGGCCGACCCCCTCGGCCCACCCGCGTGTCCTACCCTTCCTCGCCGTGGCCCCAAGCACACCCGCGCAGCGGCACCAGCTTGGGACCACCTCTTATCGATTCCTGCGCCATTTCCCGTCATTCCTGTCAAATCAATAACGCGGCAGCGCCAGCCACGGCGGCTCCTTCTGAGCCACGGACCAGCCGGGAGTACGGAGATGCGAAAACCGGGCCGGCACCGATGCCGACGCCCCCGGATGCTGGCGGAGACGCTGGCCGGCCCTGGACCAAAAGCCGACCGCCACGGAACAGGCGCCGACGAACAGATGGCCGACTCGCTTGCTCGCCGGACCCTCCTACGCGAGGCTATTTTTTTGCCTCCCTTTCTCCCCTTTTGGTTTCGTTTTTTTTTTTTTCTTTCCCTACAGGCCGCCCTTTCTTTTTGCCGCGGGATTTGGGCAACGAAGCTGTTCAAGGGAAGAATTGGTGGAATGGTTTTTTCATTTTTTTATTTTTGATTGTTGCGGGGGTGGAGAGGACGAAGGAGAGAGTTTTTTGTTCGATAGCGTCGTTTGGAAATTGTGCGAGGAAGGAGCTGGGTGCGTGGTTTCCTTCTGTCGACGGAATCTGGATCTTTCGAGGCTTTAGATCTAGGTGGGTCTTCTTCGATCCTCGAAGAGGTCTTTGGATATTCTCATTCCGGTTTTTCGTATTTTTTGACCATCCGGATAGGTTTGGAAGATGATTTTTTTGTGTGTGAGGTAAATCAGAGTGCTGCTGAGCGAGTTGTTTTGGATTTTCTGATCGATGAATTATTTTTTGACCTTCTAGGTTCTCTTAATACGTTTCGTGTAGGACAGATTTTTCATTTTCGGATTTATTCTTAATTTTCGTTCAAGCCACGCGAGGTATATCTCGCCAGGCTACTACAATTTGTTTCTGACGCACGTCTTACGATCTTTATAATTGATAGGAAACAATTCTTTTTTAATTTTTCGTTTTGCAAGGAAAATTCTAAATATCCTGAATGTAAAATTGAGCGTGGGGCGTATACGCCCCACGCGGCACGGCTCCTGCTAAGTAACGGTTCACCTTTGAGAGATTTGTTTGAAGCACTCTCTGCTCTGCCGACTTTAGATCCTCTGATTTTCGTGCGTGATCTCAACTTTGCCGTCGGTCGTCTTGACGCGAATGAATTTAATAATTCTCCTCAAAGTTGGCCCTACCATTCCACGTGCGGGATGACGCGGATATCGGCCTCTCGAACTTCGGATGGGATCCATCAAAGATTCACGAATTCGCATTTGAGTTTGCCAGAGCGTAATGCGTCAAAATCACTCAGCAGCGTGACGCGCGATTGCTCTTAATGACCGGTGACTAAAGTGTTTGTCGCGAGCGACTCTCATTACTTCCGATCAAGCGGCCGAGTTAAAAAGCGACAAAGCGTCTTCGCGTCTTCTCGCTCGCGTCCTTCCTGCCCTCCGTGGCGTCTGGCGCGCGTCAACGGGGGACACAAATCGCAATATATAAATATATACATTCAAAGGCAAGAAATAGGTAGAACCAGGAAAAACATCAAAGTACTTCGAATCAAAGTGTATTACATTCATTTCCTTTATGTGCCTCGAAGTTACAGAGATGTAGCGCCGTTGGAACTTCGCTATGAAACTAGAAATTCGTTTAAAAACTCTTGTCCGTGCTTTCACCTTAACAACCCTCCAAGTCGAAAACGGCGAGAGGGACTCTCTTCCAATATCGCGTACTCAATAAGAAATTGCACTTTATATTTCGAAATCAGGCAAAGGGACATTTTCCTTGCGATGCTTGCGGACCTCGCTCGATAAAATGGACTCCCGATGAGCGATGAAGTATTCCATAATCAACATTTCGCTTGCATCAACGATATCATCCGATGTATCAACTTGCTCGTACAAACAAGCTCGAGATTAAGTCCCGAAACGAAAGCCCGCTTATCATAAAACATAATACCTCGCATGGTATCATCCTGGAAGATACTTTATCAAGGATGCTCCTCGAAATTTATCATAACGATCGGTGCTTCCACGTAATAAACCGATCGCCAAGTAAATCCATCCGAAGCTTCGCTGGTCAGCGATGATAAGCTAGAAACCAAAATGCAAAATTTCGCTTGTTACACGAAGAAAAAAGGGGGAAGAAGGGTCATTCCTGAAATGAAATTCCTTTCTTGCTCGGCCCAAAACGCCCGCCAGCTGGAAAACGTTTCCACCCCATCCTAAAGGAAAAAAAAAAAAGAAGATTAGCGATAGTCGGATTTGCTGGAAGGGACGAAGTCAGTAAAAAAAAAAAGCGAGAAAAAGAGAGTCAGTGGCAGTAAAATCGCAAGGGAGAAAATTTAGGAGTTATCATACGCGAGAAGGTTCCCGTAACCGCGTCCGTTTATGCGCCTTTCAAGGAGGGTAGAGGCGGCCCTCGTTTTTTATTATTTTATCGAACGAGCCGTAAAGGGAAAATCAAGATCCGATTAAAGAGCGCCGTCTTCCGCGAATACTTTACGCCGAATTTTATCGACGCACCCGCTTCCCTATTTCGTCGAGCCAAAAGTGTTCGGGTTTATCGCTTAGCCGTGCAAATTTCTCGCCCCCTCGAAGGCGGGAGGAAAAGAAAAAAACAAGAAAAAGAAAGGGAGATAAAAATAGAAAAGCGTCCCTCAAAGATTATCCAATCCGAACGTTCTGTAATTTATAATGGCGCGCCTCCAGCTTCATAAGAGAGCCTCGGTCCCAAAGGAAGCCGCCTACGTGGCTTCCAGCGTCTCAGAGAGGAGCAGACGTGGAAAATAAAAGTCAACGCCAAAGCTGCGTCGTTTAATGAGAGGATCGCGAGCCGCGGAAAGAGGCGCATCTCGGCTGCACACGTGCCTTCAAATGTGAGCCTCCAAAAGAAACGGCGCGAGACGTTTCAGAGAGCCTGGAGGGCCAAGTTTCAGCCGGTGGTAGGGCAAGCTGCGTTCTCGACCCAAGTCAAAAACATCCTACCGAGAGGGAAAAAAAAAGGGGGGGGGGAGGGAAGACATGCTAAACAGGGCCGAATCCAGCGTACAATCCTGCCCAAGTTTCGCGGATCCCTTCGAGCCTTTGAGACGGCCTTGTTCTCCCCCAAAGTTCTGCTCGCATCTCAGCCGCGAGATAGAGCGCCTATTCAACTTTTGCTCTCAACGAAATTCCTGGGCTTCTTACTCCCTGTCCCGAGATGCGCGTCGCATTGCCAGCTCTTGGGTGCACCTCGCCACGACATCTCGCGTCTAAATTTACACCGGTTGCCCCTTACGCGATCCCTCCGCACACGTCGAACGCGCGACGTGCGCCAATTATTTATAACCGACTCGTGGCGATTTTGCGCGAGACTCGTCTGGCCCTCGCGACGGCCACGGGTCTCGAGGAACGCGATTGACCGTTCGATTCGCCGGCTCTCGCGTAAACACGCGCCTGGCCAGGATTTTGCCTGGCATCGAATTTATCGTCGTATTAATCACGAGGAAGTCGCCAATGGCTACTTCGCTTCCACGGGCCGCACACGGTTTGTCATCCAGATGCGCGTGACTAATAATTTGGCTTGCCGTTCCCTGACATTGTTTATCGTCAAATCGTGCCCACGATAATTATTCTCGCGGATATAAATCTAATCGCGACGGTATCTTACGGGGATCTATTTGGGGGGGGGGGGGGATTTGAACGCGGCTTTTTACATCGTATACAGGGGCCGCGTTCATCGTTACCCGATACGTCCTACTCGATTTCCCCGCTTAATGTGATCGCGATTGTCGCATAGATTTACGCGCAACCTGATTATCGCGCTCGATTTACACGCGAGCCGGGTATTATTTTATTAATTTGTTGGCCGCCCGATTGTGCGAAAGAAACGATAATGTTAGACGATATACAACCTGTCTATGCAAAACGTTAATTACACGCGCGAGCTGAAAAGCGACGGATTAAATTCAAATCCAAATCTGGCAAACGAGCTTTTTCTCGCCGCTCCAGGATAGTTCATATTATCCCGTAAATCCAGGTTTGTACATCAAGTTCACCAACGCGATATTCGACATTGGCGAGCGTACTTATCGCGTTTCATATCGCGATAACACCTTCTTCCCTTTATCCCTCGTCGTTCCTGTTCAATCTCCATTCACTGTTCGCATTATTCCAAGTTATTCCGCTAACAATACTCGCTATCCCTGTCGACCTATCGCCAGGCATGAGCGACACTGATGAAAGTCCAAAAATTGAAGGGAAAAAAGGAGGAAGAAGCCCACGCAAAGGGGGAAAGGAAGAAGCACGAGGCTCGAGGAAAGGGCGTATAAATAAACGTTTAACGGTCCTGCGGCAAAATCTGATACCCCTCTTCGCCGAGGCTGGAAGCAACGACATTAATAGAGCTGCCGAACTTCGGGGGCGACATTCGGCAGGAGTTGGAGAACTTTGCCGATCTCACGACCATAAATTCCTGGGTAAATTAAGATCGTCGCGTAGTCCGGGACGTTTTCAAATTTATTTCACGGAGTATCGGCCGCATTTTCTCATCCTCGCGCCGGTGATTTATCGGCCGAGACGCGGGCCGATCGGCACCCACTCCTATTTCGGTCCCTGCACTCGACGCTTTAACCCTTCGAGCTCGTAATTGCATCGGGCGGGCCTCGAAACTGTTTTTCGAAAAGGGAAGTCCTGCGGCTGCGCCAATTAATACCCGTGCCAATTAAATCCACGCAATGTTTTATTTGTGATTATCGGGCCCGGTGTTTCCTCTTTTTAGACCTCAGCCTTTGGCCTGCGAATTAACGCCGGTGTGCATCCGCAACGACGATTAATTCGCCAGCCTCGTCGCCATTCGTGATCGTGCCGAACGATTATTAGCCCTTTTCTCCCCCCCCCCCTCCTCTTCCTCCTCACTGAGATATCGCGCGAAACTTCCCATTTGGACTTTCCTCTTTATCGATCGACGACATCATGCCAAACAGTAAACTCGTTTACAGCGGTATCTGCATTTTCGTCACTGTCTTCCACCTCGGCGCCGCTTGAGAATTCTAATTGCATCTGCCGCCTTTTTGCGGCAGAGTATTTCACTTTGCGCCGTCGCAAATATTATCGTCGCCCATCTATTGCCGGTTTATGTATCGGAGGATGTGCTCTGCACTCGAAGAATCTCGTCGAAATATTGGCGCGACGTCCGTTGAGTGTATTGGTAACGATCGAATTCCAAGCAGGACTATGGGCGCGGTGACTAATTGGTTGTTTCCTCTAAAAATTGCCAAAGTATATACGAGCTCGTTTTCCAACGTTTTCTTTATCTTCTTCTGTCAGTCTCATGCGATTAAATTGTTTTACATATCTTCTCTTAAAATCTCTGTTCTTTTTTTTTTTTTTCTAATAGTATATCTATGTCTATCAGAATATCAGCTGAGAATGTTTAATTTAAATGATTAATTTCAATTTAAATTTAATTTAACCAATTTAAAAATAATATTTAACTCTTTGAAAGCGATCGATGAAACCGTCGTGAAAATAACGAAGGACAAAACTTAAAACACGATCGACTAAAGTCACTTGGAGCAACACTCGTTTCCTCGCGGCATCGCTACTTAAATCGAATATACGGACGATGCATGTACGAGGGACAAATGCGCCGAATGCCGGCGCAAAGTTCGCGGCAGGTGTAATTTAATCGAGACACGTTATACATTAACATCGACGCTGCAAACTAGTCCCGAATGCCGGGTCAAAATTCCAGTCGGTAACTAATTTGGGAGCCGGCTTCATCGTCCCCGATAATAATCCGCATTTACGCTCGCGGTAATTCGCCCCGATAAGGATACAATTTTCCAGGCAATGCTTATAATAACCGCTTCGAGGATCGATTGGCGATTGCGCGTTAATCGAAGCGTATTTCGAGGAAGAAAATTCGCGGAGGGCGGCCTTCGAAGGCAGCAGCATCCTCGATCGTCGATTAACGAAGCGGACAGAGAGAGAAGGGATGGTTTTCCGCGGTTTTCAGGCGAATTTTTCGGCGCATCGACCAACGTGTTCGTGACAACGCAGCCGGATACGTTTAAAAAGCCACAAAGACCCGGAACTGCAAATGCTCTTGGGGAAGAGCACTCGGTAATAAAGTGTGCGCACGGGATAGAAGATCTAAAGTAAGCCAGCGTACCTGCACTTTAACACTGTACAGGCCGATCCTCCTCTTTCGATAGATCGTATCTCGGCGGAACGCAAAGCAAAGTGTACCCTGGGGAAATATATTACATCGAAGCAAGATGCATAGCATTATAATGTCGTCGCTGTTGCACCGTGATTCTGCGACAAAATATTGCACCTTGGTTTCCCTTATTAACGTGGAAACACCTTCGGGATGTATTTCGGGCGGCGCGTATATCTTAAAAGAAAGAAAGAGGGCGAGAGGGAAGTTTGATCTAATCAATATAATGATACGATTTCACGAATGTACAGTACTGCATGAAAATCACGCAGAATCTCAGAAAATGCAGCCTCGTGAGGCGCTACGATTTTTTAAACGGATAACCAAATTGTTATTTCGACTGGTTCGATAGTTCTATTATTAATAAAGTGTATAACAAGATATGATACCAGATATTTTCATGCTTTTCTTCTATTTTTCGCATTGATTCAATATCGAGACACGTTAACAACGCTATAAAATTCGTTAATTATATCCTTCGCTATCTACACGCATCTCCTTAACCCAGCAATATTTCCATAATACAAAAGCAACAGACACAATCTCTCAATTATCCTAATCTTCATCTCCCATCCTCCACTATCCGCATGCATCGTTCAATAAATCAACATAAGACAGAGACCGTTGCCTATCCATTGTCACCTTGCAAAACCCAATAAACTTCCGCGACGACCTCCTGCTTACATCCTTGGCCGGCGATTTAATCTTGGATGCGATTCTGATCGTCCTCGGGCCCTCCTCCAAGCCGAATACGCCGCTCACGCTGATAAATATTACGCGCCATCGCCCACGGAATATCCTCTCGCGCTTAGCCACCAACGTAGATCCACGTCGGTGGCAGGGAAAGGATTATCCAGGGAGGGAACCTTTCCGCGTTTGTTTTTGCCAGCCGCGCAGAATCGTAATGCAACACGGGCCTGGGCCATAAATAATTCGTGGGCGTCTATTATCGGCCGGCGGGTATGCGGAGGGCCAACGGCCTAAATATAGAGGGAATCGTGAATGAGTCTTTCACGGGCCATGAATGTGATCCGCGTACTTACGATCCATAGCCCGCGGCCAGAGCGGCGGCGCTCGCTCCATTTCGCGGACAAACACCGGCCCTCCTACCCGAAGGTACCTCCACCTGAGCCGTCGATCCCGGCTCCCTTTTTATTCCCTTCGAATCGACGCGTGGAAGAGTTCACGATACGTCCCTGACGCTGGGATAAGGGGTGGCGATAGTTTGATTTCGATTAGGCTCCGCGCGTCCTTAGGACGGCGCAGAGTGACGCGTAATGTGCGAAGGGCAGTGGCGAGCTGTGCTCGTGCTGCTGTCGCTGAGATCACGTGTAATTCTTGGAGAATAAATGTATACATATATACGTACTTACTTGGAATGTGGGTGAGCTCGAATGCTTTATTGATGGATCACTTAAAGTTCTATATGTAACCACGGGCAACCAGAAATAATTGACAGAAGGACTTAGGCCACTTTCAAAATACTAATTTCGGGAAAAATATAATGAAATAATAGTTTGATAAATAAAATATGTACACGTTAATTGCTTTGTATTACAATATCCTGCGTGATAATTTAAGCGGTCTTTGGAAGACACCTAAGTATCCCCGGTGTTTTATTGTTTCTATCTCGTACAAACTTCAAAAGTGGGATAACAAATTGGTCGTCTTTGTTCTTACACGCATTGTTTGCGGGAGTTTGTACTTGTATTGTATTTCAAGTGCATGTTTTATGATCGCAGTTTGTTATTCGAATTTGACTTCACGAATCACCCGGTACCTGCTCCTAGTATATCTCTTACAGAGGCGGGCGCATAATTTTTACCGTACAATGCGCGTTTTAAGCGTCTCCCACGCTCCACCAACACTGTGCAAAAGACGCGTTTAAGCTTCTCCCGTAAACAATGTGTTGATATTCGGTACCGACTGTCGAGGCCATTTGGCCCAGGACCTACTGTTCAGCCAGTTAACCGCGGAATTTAGTTTTAAATGTCCTCCACAGGGTGCGTAATTAAAATCAAGGGACGACGAGTATACACGTCGAATAAAATTCTAATGAATCCATGATAGATTATATGAAAAGTTCAAAGTAAAATTTTTCCAAGGTTTGATCGGTCATTTTGACCACTTCCATAAGTTTAGTGTTAGATAAATATAATATATAGCGCATTCCCTTTCAAAAAAGGACAGCTCAAGCAATTCTTGGTGAATTTCAAGAAACGCACGAAAGTCGTAGTCATCGGTCGTTGACCATGAGATTCAAAATGGAAATTCACCGGATCAAATGTTTCCCGAATTGCCGATAAATCCCTCTACAATGGCGAGATGACTGGACTTTACGACGAGCTCGGCACGCTTCCTACCTCCCTCGAAATCCATAAAATCAACAAAATCCATAAATTCCCCGAATAAAAATAAAAATGAAAATAAAAGAGAGCGAGAGGGAGAGAGAGAGAGGGAGAGAGAAGGAATGCACATTCGGCGAAACGATTTCCGCGAATGCTGTTGTACAAATTGGCCCGTCCCATTGTCACGGGCTGCTTGATTAATAGACATCGTCGGAAATAACGATCAGATACACTGTGTACTTCACGGCAAACATCGAAATGCCGTGAATTACGGCCCGTATTACCTCTGCCTATCCCACTTGTTCTCTAAGTATCAATATCTACTTAACAAACGGACATGCGTTACGACACCGCCGGTATTACGCGGTGGACAAACATTTGCCCGCGAGATCGATGCCGGAACTATTCGAAAATTGTCCATTCGACGCTGGTCTAAAATTGCAAGGCCGACGCAGAGGGGGGTTCAAACATGGCCTGCAGCGTGTAAAAATGAAAACAAAGGAGACGCCGCCAATAATCCTCGTTTCAAAATACCATAGGTTTACACTCGTCTGGAGGAAGAATATCGGAGTTGCTGGATGCGTTAGGCGAGAGAAGAAATGATCGATGACTCAAGTATCTAAGGCGATGAAACTGCATTTATTTTATAGTCGACCTCTGTCATTATTGTGATGCACGTAGTAAGGCGATTTTTGGCAAATCACCTATTAAAATAGCACAGGTTTTTATTCGCCTGGATGAAAAAAAAGTCCGAATTGCCAGACGCATTAGGCCAGAGAAGTTATCATCGATGACGCAAGTATCAAACGCGATGAAATTGCATTTATTTATTATAGCCGAGCTCTGTGATTATTTTGATTCGCGTAGTAAGACGACTTTTGGCAAATCACCTATTAAAATAGCACAGGTTTTTATTCGCCTGGATGAAAAAAAAGTCCGAATTGCCAGACGCATTAGGCCAGAGAAGTTATCATCGATGACGCAAGTATCAAACGCGATGAAATTGCATTTATTTATTATAGCCGAGCTCTGTGATTATTTTGATTCACGTAGTAAGACGTTTTTTGGCAAACCACCTATTAAAATACCACAGGCTTTAAATTGAATTGTTGGATGCGTTAGGTCAGAGAAGAAATCATCGATGACTAAAGCACCTAACGCGATAAAATCGCATTTATTTTCTAGTCGACCTCTGCGATTATTTCCATCCACATTATAAGACGTTTTTGGCAAATCATCGAGGTCGGTTAATTTTACAGTTTGTACAACACAGAGTCCCTTTAATCGTTCTGCAGCCAAAAGCCTGGGAGGAAATAAATGTACCGGCGTGGATGGTGTACGTGCCGCTGTTGGGCTCGAGGTAAAACGAGCGCGCTCGGGGAAGACCTTTCGAGGATGGACCGAAAGCTCGGAAAATGGCGAAAGGTTAAGAACGGTAGGAAGAGCACCCAATTACGATTTTTCAGGGATCAGGGACGACGAAACTTAGGACCCTTCGGAGTACACCTTTGTGCGCGAGCAGTAATACCCTGGATAATAATAACATTAATAACCGCGGCAATCGTAGGCGGGGACTCGGCAGCCCCGACCTTTCTTTATAAAAAATTAAAGTCGCGTCGATACTAATATAAATTAAAGAGGACCGCCGAGGAAGAGGTAAGGCATTACTTTTGCCTTCCTAAAGCGAAAAACGGCGAGAGGTGGTCTCCTTGGAAAATAGAGGATCGCGAGGATAAGAGGCGGGGACCCTTCACGAAATTCGGCAAGAAGGATTCTCACCGAAATCGAAGGAACTGCGGGCTAAAAGCGGATCTTGAAGCGGTAAGAAAATCCTCCTGCCTCGTTCCAAGCCTTCTAAAAACGTCTCCGCGTGCCTCGGACTTTCGTTTATTTGCGCCTCCCGACTTTTGGGATTGCTTCCGCGGAATGATTACTGGACAGGCAAAAACCCCTTTCTGGATTTAACAAGTGTGCATTATCGAGGAGAAGCGCGTCGTTCTTCAACGAGGTTCGCACTGGCTCGTTATTATCGTCGGCGCGTGTGTTCCGCATAATTTCGGGTTAACTATTTGGCCCATGATGCCGGGATAAATGGAACTTTCAGGGTGGGCGCCGAGGCGGGTTCTTCGTGTACTTCAGTCATCCATCAGCCAAGCACAAAATTAACTCCGCGCGCTTTTGACCCCTTTGCCATACGCAAAGGAGGGAATTTTAATCGCAATATCCGAGGAAGGGCCCGAGGAAGGCACTGATAAGGAAACACGCTTTTCCTACGGGCGTATCGCCAGTAATCTGATTCTCGTTTAACGTCGGTAAACAATCGCCGCTGCCATTTAATATGCCTTGCATTAAATTATATATTATATCCGCGGCGTTCCGTGCCTGCGGATCCGATGCTAATAAAAATTTCCATTTAAAGCCCGACGCTCCGAGAAGTGCGATATAATTGGATTCAAAAGAGGAAGAAAGAAAAAAAACTCCGAGAATAATCCTTCTCCCGATTTAATGTTTCGATGTGAAGTAACCTTTGCAGTATTGCGTAATACGAAGGATTGAAATATCGAAACTAATATTCGGATATGATATTAGTTATTAGGGGTAGAAAGGCGAGGTTGATAAGTACGTCCGCGTTCTGCAAGTAAAAGTACGTTTACCTTATGTTACCTACCAAGCTTAAATGCCCTCTGAGCAGAACGTTTCATTATTAATGAAAGGAGGATGCGGGAGCGGAATTTTTTAAAGCGCTGCAAAGTAAATCCCAAAAGTGAGATCGAGAATTTCGGGCTGATGGGAGCACGATTCGAAATTGCGATCGTAACAGGAACTGCGTCCATTACGTTGTTGAACCAGGATTGGACAAGAGAAATGGATTATGCGCATCAAAGATAAGGGTACATCTGCTTGAATAGGAGCGTATGTACATGTACCCCCAGATCGAATTGAGTAGCAACTCGACGCCCACTACGAGCACGGCAGTAACGTAAAATCAAAATTATACCTCGGCTAATCCCGATTCCAGTCGACAAGAAAAATCATCTACGAACAATTTCCAACGAACCTTCCAACAAAGGAAAATACAGCGCGCACGTCAACCGAATTTAATTAATTTGCAATATGGAGCGTCGCTCCAACCCTCTGCAGCTCTTCCACCGACTTCGAATATTCGAATGTATAACTTATGTAAATCTCTAATTAACCCGCTTGCTTAAACGCGATAATTATCCAAAACCTGTCCACCAAAGATTACAGATTACACGTTAAATAACGTACCGAAAGCGTAATCTCAATCGAACCTCGCTTGCGTATCGAAAAACGATCTAAACCCTTTTCCATAATTTACGAAGCTCTTAAAAACGATCCTCTAACCTGATGAATTTAACGCGATTGATTGCATTACCTCCTGCAAGTGGCCAACGATGAAATTTCATTAATTATAAGCGTACCATTCGACTTTGAACGTCCAGGATTCGTTATGCGGTGCACAAAGGGAGGGAAAGGAAGGGTAAAATAATCGCGAATTACGTGTCCTGCGAGGCGGAGCTTTGTAAGTCGCACGTAACGGGTTATCGCAGAAGCCTGCAGCGGGCTGGCAATCACGGGCAAGCTAGTCGTACGTTTGCATCAACGATCTCTTGGCGCAATGCGGACGCTAAAAAATGTACCTCCTTCTCGGGTACCTGAGATGAAGTACAAATACAATGTAGGCTATACAATGTAGGGTGGATATAGGTATGAAAACGTGCGCCTACCTACGCGGTGCTAGCTACTTTTTATCGAACGCATCTGGCTGCACGTATACCTGGCGCCTGGTTTTTATGCCCATCCTATCCGATATCTCCTTTATTAATACAGGCAAAACACGATACCGGCTAAAAGGCGGAGCACCGGATAAAAATACGTGCCAGGTATGGCGGAGGAAGGAGGCGTCCCTGGAAATCCGTGTCTTCCAAAAACGGGGCTGCGAGTATCGAAAAAATGTCGGATGTTTGACTCTAAGCGCGTCGATGGAAATCCCTCGTGTACGATTTACGATTGTCGGTGTCGCAAAGTTCGTGGCCCCGACATCTCTCAAGATCTATCAATCCATCGAATAAAACTCGCGCGAGATTGCCTTATACACTCCGCTCGGATTCGAATATAGCGAGAAACGAGGATTTGTTCGTCGGCGTTCGATGCCTGCGTCCCTTTTCAAAAAAATATTTCAATCGAAAAACTCGAAGAACGATCCGAAAGAGCAGTACCGGGCACCGTCAAATGACGCGTGGAACGTTATAAAATCTCATGTTCCCTCGGACGGGCTCCCGTTAAAAATCCCCCCCCCCCCAAAAAAAAAGAGAAAGAGAAAAGGAAGAAAAGCACCGCAAAAATCCCGCTTCAACTCAATATTCCTCTGAGCCCGGCGAAAGCGCTTCCGAGCAGCGCGAAGTTTCGTCGCAGTCGCAAAAATTCGGTCGTCCGGCTTTTCAAGGTCCGAATACGCAGCTGCAGCGGGCCATTCTCGAGAGCGCGAAAACCCTGCGCGTCACGTAGCGAGCAAACATCTTGGCCAGCCTCGCCTTTGTCGCATCCAGAGCGCGGTCCTACTAACTGCCGCTTTGTACGGCAGATTTGCCCTCGCGGAACCGTTCGAGGAGAGGAGAGGAGAGGTAACACCCGGTATCGGTTTACCCAAGGCTCTGTGACGTTGCTCCCAACTTGGCCGGGCCAGGATTTTCTTGCCTCGCGCCACAAACGACTCGACAAACGAGCCTGTTTTTTGCCCCGAGCGCCGTTCAGCCTCACTTCGACGAATTGTCTTTGGGGGCCGGCAACTTTGGCCCTTGCCTCCGATCGCTTTGCATTCGACGCACGTCCTCGCGATGCACCCCCGACCCCCCTCCATCCGCCAACCCCCTATTTTCGGTGTAAGAACGTGCGGCTGGTATATTGTGCCGAATAGACTAAATTTACGCCGCAAAGTGCCAGTGGCTGCCGCGTATTATATCGGGGCATTTTGTACCGCGGCGGCCGTCGTGTCCTAGATTGACGACGTACTCGTTTGATAAATAAATAATGTAAGTACAGGGCGGCGCAAAAGTCGGGCGCGCCTTGTGCTCGGGGCTTAAACTCCTCTGTGTCTTGAATCCGCGAGAGAAAGGGATCGCGTATCGAGGAGGAGTCTTGCTGTCGTACGAAAATACCGTTGGTATGCGCGATGTGCTGTATATAGTATTATATGAAATTTGTTCTACGCTCTCTGAGAAACGTGAGGGAGTGAAGAGAGGCTCGGTGAGCAATTCGCGCGTAATTATTGGCGACGTTGCTGGTGGAAGTGTATTTCCATCGATTACCTTTCCTGGATCGGGAAGGGAATTATTATGGTGGAAGTGTATTACAGCGAGGACAAAATATGGCTTTACAGTGGCAATACGATGTCGAGATCGCTTAGTCGCTCCGAGGGATCCCGATGCAGCGCGGAATGAAAGTGACGTTCATTATTTCGCGAGAGCAGAATCGCTCGAGCGGCTCGCGATTCCGCATGCCGCCGGAGGACCTTCCTTCCCGGCAAAGAAACTTTCCTCGGACCTCCTCGGCACTTCGTCATCTGTTCCGCGCCATTTCCTTTATTTGCTGCCCTCGCGCTGCCCCGATGCGAGAAATCCGGCACCAACTTTCTACGATTAACTTTTTTTCGGCCGGGGCAAACAGACGAAAGGACGACCGAGTTTTGCGTACAGGAGGTCACCCAGTCAACGCGCGGACGCCTAACTCCTTTTTCCCCTTTTTTGCACGGTCCTTTCTCGCAGGATTTTGGAACGACGCTGTCGTGTCGGCGAGTCCCTTCCAATTTTCCCTTTTCCTCTTTTTATCCAGGAAGTAAACCGAATAAGGAAAGAATGGCGCTTTGTGCTTCGACGATGTCACTTCGAAAGCATGGGAAAACAAAGAGCGTACCGATCACTTTTTCTTCAATTCCATACGCGTATATAGGATACATCGTATCGTCCAAGATTCATATCACAATTTCGACTCAAGTCCGACCACGCTAATTATTATCGAACCGAATTTCTACGTTTATCATTCTACATTTATCATTTCATCATCGACACGACGAGCCCCCTTCCTCTTCAAGGAAACTGCGACGGATAAGTACCATAGTATCGCCTGCTAATACCGAGGCTCGGAGCGCCAAAGTTTCTCGCGAAAAGGGAAACGACGCCTTCCTCTTCCTTTAATCATCCTACAATCTAAATTATCTCCCATTCATCATCCCCCCCGCGATACCCTCAAGAGCCCCTACTTTGTTAGCTCCGACAACAAAAGGAAGGAGAAAAAGAAAGGAGGAGAGAGAAAAAGATCCCACGGCCCGATGCGAAACGTCGTCAACCAAAATGCGGCTGGTTATTTCGCGCTATAAAGCGGCTGGTTTAATGTAGCCAGCTTGGTCGTACGCTTATGTGTGCGCGTATGTGTGTGTGTGTATGTGTGTAGGGCCGTATGAATACGCAGGCAGCCCTTGTGCGGCAGACGAGGATTTCGGGGCGCGATCTTTAAGAGGCAGAAGACGCTGGCCGCCTTATCCAGCCACTTTCCAACGGACGATAATGGCCTCGTTCTGCAGGCTAAAATCTTAGCCGGCAATCAATTTACTTGAAACCCGCTCTACGTGCGCGATTCACGTAGATAACGCGGCTTCTGAGAGCGAGGCCTGGCCTCACTCTCTCCCTTCTCTCTCTCTCTCTCTCTCTCTCTTTCTTTCTCCCTCTCGAGGTCTTGGATAGAGGAGACACACCTTCGGGGCTAAGTTTTCTGAAAATGACTGACGGCGGATTATCAGATCGTCCGGGAGTTCCTCTAGTAAATTATTAAGACTACGGGTTTTGCAGGGTAGCCTGAGTATCTGGTACAGCGCCTGATATTTCTCCTTTGACAAGGATTGTCTGTGGGACCTCTGTTGTGATATCTTGAATAAAGTGGCTCTTTTTGTATCCTGCGAGGCTGATTGCCAATTGTTGGAACGGGTCGATGCGGTTATCGACCTGCATCGAGAACGAGTATATCAGTATATCTTTTTCATTAAGTAAAGATTAAATAATTCAACTCTAAAAAAGATAAATAGATAGATTAAAAGGTAAATGAAGAATATTATCTTATTATCTTGTAATACAATTAAAGACTCGCTAAGGAGGCTCGAAAGGAATTAAGGCTAATAATACTTATCGAAATGCACTTGGTCGAAAATTGCACCGATCGAAAACTACGAAATTCTAAATTGCACCAACAAATGTTCTATACAATATTCTACACAGGATACACTCCTTGGATAATCACTTCGCAGTGCTTCACATACTCTTCCTCCCATCCTTCCAATCGCACTTATAATAACAACGCTCCCCGAAATCAGGCCGCGTTCAATTCTCCACGATCCTTTTTCCTACCGCGCCAATTATTAACGGCCCATCATTTCCGCGCGCTTCATAATTCGAATTTTCGAGAGAGAGCGCGCGCGCGCTCGCGTTTTATAATGCATCGGCGAAAAGTAGAGCGCAAAACACCGGTAGGAGGTCCGCCGCCTTTGATCGTGGCGAGAGCCAAAGGGAAATATTCCCGCACGGTATTTCTCCCGCGCGCTACGCGCCATGGCGGACTAACTTTATCAATTTCCCATTACCATTACTACGTCGAGATGGGAGAGGGGGGAGGGGGAGGGTTTAGAGACAAACTTCTCCAATCACGCACCTCCCCCCTCCCCCCACTCCTCCCTGTTTCGAAGCTCGATAAAGCGAATTCTTAAAAACCTCGAGTGAGAAAACGGTTCGAATCCGCGAAGCTCGATATTCCATTTAATATCGCTGAGGGATACGTGCGCTAAAGAGGAGGGGGGGGGGGTGGAGCGATGGAGGAGAGGGGAGGGGTAGGAACGAACGCTTCGGAAAGAAGTGGATTGATAGATCGACGAGGAGGGACAATAAGAGAGACCGTTGGACAAGCAAACGAGGTATGGGGGCGGGCGGTTGAATCCTGGAGCGTGGCCCAGAAACATTGGCTTTGAAGCATCATAGCCCAGGGACCATAATAACGCGAGCATGCCAACCGACCGCGAGGAGCATTGATCCGTTCGATAAATCCATCTCCTCGTTTTCTACCTCATGGCCGATATGCGCCTGGCCGCGATAATACTAAGAATGCGAATTCGCATAATACTATCCGGGCGCATCGTGGATCGCTGTGAGGTTCGTGGAAGGACACGCGTACGACGCTCGAGTTATCGAGTGTCGAAGGCTTCGACTTGCTTCGCACGATTCCGCAGGTTTGGTTATCTCGTAATTGAGATCGTAGGTGTGCATGTGAATCTGTTCCCTTCACTCTTCTCTTTTATCGTATTTGCGATGTACGGCTTCTATATCTCAGAGTGTCTGTTTGTTTGGTGCCAATGGATAGCAGATCCATGCAAATATGATACGATACGTGTGATTATTTGTTATACGTCTTCCCAGGATCCTTCATTGCTTTTTGTTTATATATGTATATATGGAAGTGTGAAGTGTTTGAACAACTGGTGCCATGTGTTCTTCAAATTCAGGACGAGTTTTAATTATCAAAGTTTCCCCCTTTTTTTTAAACATCTTCCGGATATTCGTGGCAACGAAGTCATTAACACCGCGATCACGATACGATAAATATCCGAGGACGACGGCTCCAAAAGGAGTAATATTCTCGAGGATCGCTCCTCTGTACCGTAAATTCACGAAACACCGGAGTGGAGGGGCCAAAAAGAAAAGGGGTAAGAAGTCGAGACGCTGCAGGGAGAAAAATTCCTCCAGGATCGTTTTAAGCCGACGTTTTATATGGCAGGCGTAGGTCGTTCTCACTTCGATTCCATTGTGGCAATAAATTTAAGCGGGTTTATTTGGACTCACACCGGATTACTCATTTCGGTTATGGATTTTAACGGCTTTCAATCATCCGCCTACCGCCTATTTTGAAGGCCGGAATCAGAGTCGCATCCGTTGTGCAATTTCAATTTTGAAACTTTGATCGCCAACGGTCAATGGAAAGTCGCCTATCCGCGAAACGTTGGCCCTGCATTGTGTAAAATCGGGTCGCGCCATTTTGCGTGCGAATCCATTAAAATCCGAAAACACGATAAATCTTAATTGACCGCGATTATTTTATTTTCACCACATTTTTCTCTTCTCCTCGACGATGATTAGCTTTTTCAAACCGTCGTGGATTACTTGGGTCGATAATTATCGTACTTACTTGGTATTCTTCAGGATATTTTCGCGAGTTAATTAGACACTGATCAGGCGTCAGGCATCGAGTGCGAGGATACAGCGCGATGAAAACAGGTTCCTTCCAGGATAATCCAAGGATAAAGCTTTACGAGACAAAAGCGCGATTCCTCGAATTGCCGGGCGCCTCGGATCATCCCTTGTTCAAATAGCGCAGGTACCCAGCAACTGCGATAAATATCAGGGTCTAGTAACGTGGTCAAACAATCTCCATCTCCATCTCGCCCCCCTTCCCTCCCCAAAGAAAAGGCCGCGACGCGTCTTTCTAATTATGATCCTCCTCCCTCGACGAGCTCTCGCATAAAGAAAAAGGGTTCCACGATCGTGCCCCCGTTATTACGAGTTTCGGCTCCGCGTCGCTTTAAGGCGCCGCGAAAGAAACCGTCTCCGCCACCTCTGTGTTAATCTTTTTTCCTTCTCCTTCTTCTTTTTCTTTTTTTTTTTCTTTCCTTCGCGCCAACTTTTTATTGCCCCAGCCAGTTTCTCGGCGCATTATTTTTCTGGCGCACGCGATACTCCAGCAGGGGAACTGTATACTCGCTAAAAAATTGAAGGAAAAGAAACACAGGAGGTAAATGTTCCTTCTGAACTTTTATCCCACCAACCGGCGGTTACGTACTCGCGGGCAACGCTCCCGCAATTCGAATGAAAATTACGCCATGCCGATTATTTCTGTTTGCCCCGATAATGCAAGTACTGTTTAGAAACAACAATCCCCCACGTAATTCGACGCGCCAAGAGGTCCGGGCATAAGCGTGCGCGCGCGCGCGCGCCTGCAATTTCGAAATGCTCTTATGTGGATCCTAGATTTTTTTTACGGAACATTACCTTGCTACGAGCGCGGATTGCAGCGGGAACAACGAGATATTATATTAATGAGATACCGTACACGGGGCAGCGGTGCGCCGTACCATTTCCAGGATTTCATTCGACAGGATTTGTACGTAAAGAGCGTTGGGAAAAAAAGCGGCAGGAATAACAGCGCGGATTAAAGGCTAGCTTTTACGTTATTTCGCGATCGCTGCAAGCGGCGCGCGCGGCCTCGGCTTAAGCAATTAACCGGCAATACTTCGGCAAAGATTAGACAAATCCGATCGATCCTATCCATCGAAACGCGCGACCGCGAGTGCTCGAGCGGGGAATTCGCAGAAAACGGGGCTTTGCCAAAATCGAAATCCATACTTTACATGCGCCACGGCCGTATTTAGAGCCGCATGTACAAAGTGCGCCGAGTTAAAGGGTCGAATGGGTTTCGGCTATGTCTAACAAAGCCATTTGCAGGGTTCTACACCGAACTCCGGGCTGGCCAAAAACACTCGACACTACTGCCAGACCAGAAGGGCTCCAACTACTGCCGGGCGAAAGGAATTTCATGCCACTGGCCGAATAGTAATGCGCTTTAACTACTGCAGTGCGAACGGCGAGTAAACTGCCTCGGAGGACCGTGGTTATTAGCAAACGAATTAGCTGCCTTTAAACGTCCCATAAACGGATACGAGGAATGGAATGTGGCGTCGGAGTGGCCGAAAATATCGCGATTCCCATACTGGCTCTTGGAAAAGCGCGCGCTGCACGGAGGATAACGCGAAAAAAAAATAGAAAAAATAAAAAAACACCCGCTCTAAAACGAACCGTTGACAAGGCGCGGCCTGGGGATCGACGCGCGAAAGCTGTTCCACGATCGCGGTTTTTCCTAAAAACGAGGCGCCGACGGCGCTGAAAAATTCCATCGTTAGCTTCGCGCAGGTTCGCCCCGAAAATTGAAAATGAATCGCGCCGAAAACGAGGATACCGCATTTCGGCCCGTCTGAGAATATCGCAGCCCGCGAGGTGGTTTCTCGAAAGCGCGCCACGTCCCGAAATCATTAACCGCCGACTGTAAACCGGGGGGATAATCGAGTTATTATGCGAGCGCCGATTTAGACTCTCAACCTGGAAGTCTCGGGTTCGAATATCATCCATCACCTTTGGATTTTTCCCCGTCATACACATGTATGCCGCAACCCAGCCGGTTCGAGAGCCTCCTAAAGAGGAAGGCTCTACGCGAAATTGCCTCGGCAATCGATACTCCGCTGGAAATAAACGATTTGTGCATCTCATGTTTGTCTAATCCTCGCTGAATCCTCACGCGAGCTCGATTAAGAAATACACCGTAAATCGGTAAAAATAGTGACGAAGTCAAATCGAGGTATGAGCAAGAGAAACATTGTTTAGGTGGACACACCTCGAAGATTATTACTCAAATCCGGGGTAAAGGATCGAGTCGTGGTTTCCTGCGAGGTACGAGCTAATCTCCCTTGGCCGTAACGACGGGGAAAATATTCGAGTACTTCTCCGTGAAGTTTTTCGCGGGGCGCAATTGCCAGGAGGATTAATCAGGGTACAATTAAAGCGAACAAGGCTCCTGGAGCGAATCCGAATTTCCCTCGAAAGGCCGCCTTCAACGCTGGGGGGATAGGCGTTATTCTCTCGTGATTCTGGGCACCCGTGGAATACTTTTCCAACGGCACAACCACGCCGACGTTGTTCCCTTTATCCGGCAAACGATTTTTCGCCCCGTTTTCGAAGGTCGCACCAGGTTGGCGCCGGTGCAAAGGGTTCTTCCGCGTCATGCGCACCGACGAAACTGTGCCTCGAAACCGTCCCCGGTTGCGTCACAGTCCACGTCACACCGACGAACGGTTATATCACGGTTATACGGCTTCCGCACTCGAAATCCAACCCTTCGCCCTTTAAATTCACCCATTTGCACTTCAGATTCGTGATTTGCAAATCAAATTCACCCTCTCGGAATGCGAGTTCTTTTCCCTCCTCTTTTTTTCAAGGATCGTTTTCAAAAGTTAGATTTTCCGCAAGGAATACTTTGACCGATTCTCGAAATAATCACCGCCTATTAATCGTTCGGCGGGGACCATTACTCCTATCGATCGCAATCATTATCACAGAAGTAGCTACGTAAAGTTACTCAACGCGCCAACAGAAGAACCAGATAAATTTATACGTACAGTATGTGTATATATGTATAAATATCTGCTACAATAAAAACCCACTTTACACGATCCACTTTACTGCGCATCGTGCCCTGCTGAACCACCATTACACGCCCCGGTTGAGATTTCCCGAATAACAACTTTGCATCGAACATCCTTATACTAAGCGTCCCGAATTGCAGGGGGGTAAGCGCGGTATGCAAAAGGCTCGAATTCGCAGTGCAAAACCCCCTACAAGCGTGTGCGATAACTTTGTTAGCTGGCAGGAGATAGGGGAGGAGGAGCCCTGAAAATGCCATTTGACGGCCGAGCTACGATCCCCGATTATTAACGCCACTTCCGCAGGTTGCGACGATGTAAGAAGCCTCCCCCCCTCCCCTCCCCTCCCCCCACCACCACCACCACTGCCACCCGTTGTGTAGGCCGTAACCTCGTTAATTACGGCTCGCGAGGGCTATCGAGGTGGTTGCCGTTGTTGAACGAGGAGCGTGGATAGTGCGGATTGACGATCGCCAAAGGGCACCGTCGATAACGCGGCTCGATGACGTCAGCGCTTTCGATCGGCGCATACGGTATTGGCGTTGCTTATTGACGCTCTACGCCGTAGGAAGCTCGTTGAAATTAATATACCCATCGGACGTTTTCAGGCTGGCATGGCGAAACACTTTGCCCGGCGACGGTTACCGGCGTTGAACGTTTGGCTCGCAGGGCAATTTACTGATATGGAGAAAAGCGCCCTACTGCCTTGGAATATATTATGAAGATCCCTCGATAAGGCGCACCGCTCGAGGAATTGGACGATGCTGTAAAAGCACTCTGTACTGTGCCGTTTCGAGTAATAGCGGAGCTACGGGACGGACGAGAATTAGTAGTCGTTTATGTTCTTTTTATTTCTCTTTGGATATACCGATTCATCTTTGTGAGTATACTCTATTTGATTTTTTGTAATTGGGTGGGAAGATATGGATGGCAATGGCGATGTATCGGGATTTGTTCTTTGGCGCGCGGGTTTGAGCTTGTGGTTAAATATGGTCAGGAAGTAAACGGTGATATTAAATATAGGAAAGTGTACCTGTGTGTTTTTAGAAAATAGTCTGTGGCGCTAGCGGTAACGGCTATCGGTGATCATAATGAATATCCTGAAACAAATCTCACAAACATACTTTCCAATTTGCATGAATGTACCAATGAGCAACACTCATTTCAATCCTCGATCAGTCTCCTAATAAAATCTACCTTTAATAAATACTCTAAAACAGACCTCGCAAACCTACATTCCATCTACACCAAACCTTTATATAAATTAGGAACACTTCCAATCCTCGAACAATCTCTCAATAAAATCTACATCTAATAAACATCCTAAAACAAACCTCACAAACCTACATTCCATCTACACCAAACCTTTATATCAATAAAGAACACTTCCAATCCTCGAACAATCTCCTAATAAAATCTACATCTAATAAACATCCTAAAACAAACCTCACAAACCTACATTCCATCTACACCAAGCCTTGATATCGATAACGAACACTCTTCGCTTTCCCAGAATGTACTCCGAAAAACGCTTTCCATCTTCCCGGAGTCCACGGAAGGAAATCAGTGGGACAAGGTCCGAGAGGGGGCATCGTCCAGGGGTGCTCGAGGACGTCGCAAATAGCCGGGGCTAAAGAGGTAACGATTTTATTTAGAAAGGCGGTGCCGCGAGGCGCGGGAGGGAGGAAGGGAGGTGGCTGATCGGCGTTAGTGTACGCCGACGTCAGAGGCGAGGAATTCGAGCCGTGCGCGGCCCCCGCGGCCCTCCGGCAAATCACTCAGTAATTAAAATACATTTCGCTGATTTGCCGGTGCGTATTGCATTCCTGGAATAACGCCGCCGAGCGATTGTGTCGCAGGGGGTATCCGTCGAGGGAGTTTTCGATGCTGCCGTAAAATCCCGTGGAAGATCGTGACGTTAATCCTTTGACTACAGTAGTTGTGCGCCAGAGTCGTTTCCGACTCCAGCGGATACTCGCACGATGTTCCCTAATCGTATTGGAGGTTGAACGCTTCGCCTGTGTCGAAAGTTAAAGTATATTGAAGTGTATTGACATTATTGAAAATGGTCTCGACGAGCGGCAATCGAGTTAAGCCCGATGATCGACTTGATTATTGCTCGTCAAGGCCACGGCTTTATTCTTAATGCGACTTACCGAGCAAGAAGCGTATTATGTTGCGTATTAACGATGTATTTATGTATATTATGTACGTATGGCTTGGTACTCCTTATATTCTTGATCAGTGTAGTGTATAATATGTATACATATGGCTTGGTACACTTTATATTTTTGGTCAGTGTATCGAATAGTGGTTGCTGCAGTGGTCTTGACGATCGGTGCTGATATCGCTGCTCAAACTAGTATATCGCGCACTATTAGACCATTGCAACAACCGTTATATAATATACATATAACGAGATTTAGCTTTTGGTAATAATAAATTAAGAAACACCAGCGTTTTCGTGCCGAGGATCTTCTTGTTTTAAAATAACATAGGTGAAAGCGCTGGGAAAAAATTCAGAATAACCCTCTTAATTATCAGCACGAATCACGTGCAACATTCCACGTCCATCAATTTTCCTGGTTTTCCATAAATTACGAAACACTCGTCGCCGCCTGTGTGTATTCTTACATTGTTGACGATCGTACCGTTACTGTTATTAATATTCTACACGTTACAATACATCCGTTGGTGCCCTCTGCTATTCGCCCTCCAAATGCACTGTTATTATTGATAACAACGAGCGTGAATCAAATATTTCAGCGCGGCACAATGAAAATATTGATATACCGAAATATTTTCGGAATGCCTTTGATTTATATATCGGAGAAAAGCGTACGGTTTATCAAAAAAAATATTGCCAAAAGAGGAGACGCGGCGTGCGAGGAGCGCGCGAGTAGGTGAAGTGTCAAAGCGAGTCATAGGTAACACAGGCGCCGCTTATGCAGGGTTAAAGCCGTCCGCGGCGAGCAATTTTGGATGGGCGTGGATATTGAATTTGCCCTTAGCGCAAAACGGGTCGCTTTTCCAGCGGACGAGGAATTCGAGGGGGCTTTGCTAACAGCACGAAATATTACCGGGCTTTTAATTTCGCCAGCGAAACGACTGCGAATCCGAGCCGATTGCCGCCTGCAAAATTCTCCGTTAATCGGAGCCCGCGATTTCATTGGGTTTTCGATCGTCCATCAGCGCTGATCCGTGCCTTTGATTCTTCTCTGACCGTTAAAACAATTTAAAAATAATTGACTCGTTCAACACCAGAATTAACGAGCGCCCGGCATATATATTTGGGTATAGATTTATAAAAATACCCGGCAAAGAAATGCCGATTGACGAATGCGAACATCGATAGGAAGATCGTTCAGGAAAATGTGCTGTTATAAATACAAGGGTATTTTCTCGAATAACGATTACCTGATGATTTTAGGGTGATTCGCTGTTTCAGGGATTCTGATGTTAAATCCTTCAGAGGCATTTCGATTATTATTTCGTACTTAGTAAAGATCGAATATCGATTAATTCCTGTGCGTAACCTCATCGCTTTTATAGTTCAGACGCTTAATCCGAGAAAACCGCGCGGTTTGCCCGCATAACTGCACGACGATGTACTTTACGGTAGCCAGAAATTCAATATTAGATGCGGCCATAATCTGCGCTGTGTTCAAGTTTTACGCGAGTTTATTTAAGTTTGCATTTTAGCCCCGCAGCTCCGCGCCCGGTACAAGATTTCCTTCATTTTCGTCTCTGCGGCGCCTGGAAGGAGGAAAGTTAAACTCGTCGCAAGAACCGAGGACAGGAGGATTGCAGGGAGACTAAGGGAGTCATGCACAAACGTCGAACGAGGAATAAAGTGCGATCGGTGGTTGTAATGGGAAATTCGAGTCGTTACGAAATAAACGTGACTCTGACTGGGCGATGGAGGAAATCTTTCTCCAGAAATTCGGGAAGCAACCGCGCTCGATAATGATACGAGCCTTGCACCCCTAATGCACCTTGCATTATATTTTTATATTACATATTTATATAGTTACTTATTTTATATTTTATGTAAGATAAATTAAATAATTTTTATTTTTTATGTAAGATAAATATTAAATTATATTTCTCGCTTTTTTCTGCCGCCAAATCCTTGATTACGTCATCGAAATTTATTGAATTTGCTACTTCGCTTGCTATTGGAAGAATAGCCAGAGATGTAAATCCTCCTTGGTTTATTAACGATTGCAGATAATTTTTTATTTGTTTTTACGATGGGAGAGAAAGTCTTGCACTTATGACGGTGTACAGCAAACTGTCGTCGATTGCATTCTCTACACACAGCCGAATATTTAATCTACTACACTACCACTATCTGTAATCTACTATATAAGAAATCCTGCAAAATAATTGATGAGTTTTTGTAGATCGTGGGGCCTTTCAAAACGCGGAGCTGTGTTCCTGCCTCGTTTGAGCTCTGTCCGACAGGGTCAATTTGGAGTAACCTGCAAAAGTCTTTTCCACGAAAATGGCGGACCTTTCCGCAACCACAGATTTCCTTTTCCACCGAATCAAAAACCGTCTGCGATTAATCAAGGATGAAGCTACAAGCGGCGAAATAACCTCGATGCGACGACAGGAGTCTTTCGATGGAATCTGCAGAGAATTTTTATTTGTCAGCTTCCAGGTTCGAGTCGAAGAAACGGAGTAAATACGACCCTGACGAGGTAAACAGCCCGACTTTTGCAGGTCTCTCCCCTATGTAAAACTCCACGAGTGTGGAGGCTCCGTGGAAAAAAGCCACACACGTCCTCGATTTGTTATCTTCGCGAAAGTGCCTTCCGTGATTACTCGGTGGTAAAGTACACAAGGCTCCAATGGGTGAGAGAGTTGGACCTTGGAGGTCACACGCGTTTTTCATTCGTTATCTTACTAGGCTTCAATAGTTAACCTCTTAGCTATAGTACTTGTGGCCAATAGTGGTTTTTGCGCATGTCGTCATTTTGAGCTGTACTACAATATAATCATAGTGGTTCCATAACGTAAACTCGCATCACATGATGTCTTCAAACACATCGCAACCAAACTGTATTATTAATTATTAACACCAAACCTACCTGCCACTCTCTGGACGTATTTATGTATACCACGTATGTTTTCAAAGAAAAAGGTTATTAAGAAGAGACGTAAGTAGATCGATGGAACGATTCACACTCTGCGATAAAATCATGAAAAAAACTCAAAAAACGAATCTTTATATAGTACAACAATTTTTCTAGGAAACGACTTTTGGCCTATAAAGTTGCTCATATAGTTATATCACGTTTCTTGCACGCTCGTTACGTGAAAATGTACAGAGACATTTTAAAAATGGTTCGTCTATAACCATTCCAGTATAATTACGTGGAGTCCGCTTCAAACATCGTCGCGCAAGGGAGGCAGCGGCATGAAAAGTTCATTCGCGGCTAAGAATTTAAAACGAAGACCAAAAGCAAAGTAAGGATGGCCGCGAATTAAAAGTACGGCCCTCTCTTCGAGGATTGCACGGCGCCGGTCGTGGCTACTCGATGTTGAAATATGCAGAACAAGGCGGATGTTCTCCCTGCAAGTTGCGCCCGCCTTTTGTTTGTTAGCCCGACCTCTGTCCTTTATTTTCGACGGGAATTTCACGCGCCGCGAAGCTCCGCCTAGCATCCACGTTACCCACTTTCGTTTATCGCCCGCCATTCCTTATTCCTTTGCAGCCAAACGCGGAATTTCAGGGCCTCCTTTTTCCAGGCCCCCCTTTTGCCGAATTATACATTATGCCACGACGGCCGTTCCTCTGGCATTCTCTCAGAGGAAATACACCGCCAGCTCTTTTTTTTACTGCGCGAACAGACCTTGCAGGACGTAAGATGCACATCCGCATTACAGCTGCGCGTTAATTCTTTCTTCGAGATACTTGAGCCTCAAATTTATAAGCTTGAAATAAATCTATGACGATTGTTCTTTATTCGAGAAATTCAATGGAAGACAATTCGCGATGCATCGATCGTACTTTATCGAAATTTGATATATATATATATATATATGTGTGTGATTGTAGAGAGAAGGAGATAATCTTAATTATCATGAAAAAGGAAGATAGTCGAACTTCCGCGCGGAGACAATGGATTTAATAACGTAAAATATAAAAATACCACTCGATCCTCATTTACGACCCAGACGAGGACACTCGCTTTTTCCGCGGGCAAATAAGTATCGTTCAAATACCCAATATTTGCTCGTCGAATACTCCTTCGACGGTGGAATAAATATTCTTGCCGATCGGCTGGGCCATGACGATCCAGACAGAATAAACAACTTGCTCACGTTTCACCTCGGTAAAAGGATAAAAATACGGCCGCTGTTTACCCCCGGGGCCGAAACAGCTCCCTGAAATTTCCTGGGGAACCAATGTCGCGAAAAGCTATCGCGGTTCCTCCTCTAATTAATACCAGACACCACGTATCTCGAGAAGTACTTTTCTCGATCTGTTACAACGAAAGATTCAACACTAAACCTACCAAAGAATTCAAAACGACCGCTCATTCGTTTCTTAGAAAAATTCCTGTAGTTCATAATCGAGCTTTTTTGAGATTTTCCATGATTTTATCGCAGAGTGTGAATCCTTCTGTCGATCTATCGATAACCCTTTTCTTAATACCCTTTTTCTTTAAAGACATACGTGGTATGCATAAATATGCCCGGAAAGTGGCTGGTAGGTTTAGTGTTAATCCAAGAGGCAAAGAACTTTTTATGGACAAAATATTTTATTGGCTCTCAGCTTGAAAAGCACCGGGCGGACCGGCCCAAGGGCCTTTATTAAAACTTTCGTAATCAGTACGAGACTCTTGCAGAGCAGGATATTTTTTAAATTGAATTCCATCGGAGACGCGCGGAGGGAAGACAAACAACAACATACGGGGGCAGAAAAATCGAGGGGAAGTCTGTCAGTATGTTTAAACCGTCCATGCAATGGCGCGTTACGAACGCGTTCGCAAAGCGATGATCATTATGCGAGCGCGAGAAGAGAGTAATCGCCCAAAAGTGGCATCGCGCTGCCTAACATCGAAGAGAAGCTATCGGAGGGGATAATTCGAGAGAAGAAACACACGTCTTTAGAGTTTCTCTCCAGGTATCCTTCCTCCTTCGCCCTGTCGCCGCCTTTAATTTCTCTCCTGACCTCCATCTTCCAAAGTCCCTTTGAAGCACCCCCCCTTTCTCGAATTCCAAATTAAAACCCAGTATTATTTATTTAACCCTGACGTGCTTAGGAGTCGAACGGATTGATCGCGCATCGCTCAGCGCTGACCAAAATTCTTCTCCTCGATGAGGATGGCCGAGCCGCGAGGTGCTGAATAATAATTCCCGGAGGCCAAGCCCGACTTTTCCGCCGCGGGTACGCGGCTCCGCTCGCATCCGCGGCCCCTTAATGCCCCGGGAAATATATTCATTTAACCGTGGCCGGGGCGATACTCCGCATTTTATAGCGGCGTTATGTTAAAATGACGATATAATCACAAAACAGTATCGATTGGTCTAACCTAGTTTATACTACCTGTCCTGCACCCACGTCACTGGCCGCCTCCTTCCTCTCCTACGGAGTAATTTCCAAGAATCCCCGGACGGAGGAGGCCTCGCGATCCGACGGAATATAGAGCGACGAAAGTGTTCGAGAGGAAATAACTACTGGGAAAGAATCACGATCCGATCGCTCCTGGGCGATGTTGTGAATATTATACCGAGCGCTGGACCTTCGGTCTAATCGGGTTGTCGATGAAATGCATGGCCGATCGTGAACATGATTTGAGTCGCGTAGTATTGCTGGACCGTGAATCGAGGCTTTGTAACAACAGGAATAATCATTATCAGGTATGCAGTTCTTGTTTCCCTTTAGCACTGAATTTCCACGCTAATGTATATACGCTTTACCTAAGATTTACGATCGCCAGGCACAGGGCGAGAAATCGAAAATAATCCCAGTCGTACGGTTTTATCGGGGAAGCGATTTTCCGGGTCTCGAAGATAGCCGTTACACGTACCATTACGGGAAAGCCCTCTCCCGTAGTATTGTTCGTGTCCAGCCGAGTGAGCGATAAGGATTCGCCAGTTTCCTCCGCGGAAATATCGGTAAGGGATCGCATAAAACCGAGGGACGTGGAATAACGGTGCTCTGCAGCCCCGAAACTCGACCAGTGCCGATTCGCCTCTTTTCTTCCGCCGCCTCGTACCGCGAGATTAAATTCCGCCGCCATCGTGGATTCGATTATACGGACGTTCGCGCGAGCCGCATTAACATTCTAAGAACGGGGCGGAACATCGAGAGAGCCTCGTTGACGATTTTTAGCCCGACGCGTTTATGATTTCAGTCGCATCGTCGCGTTAGGCTCCGCTCCTCGTTATTGGGCTCTGTTCTTGGCGACTGCGATTAAACCGACGTGGCGTCGCGAGTGGAAATGGTACTTGGAATCGGATTTGGTACGTCGAGTTTGTTATAATTGTTGGGATTTTTTTTATTATTATTATATATTGTAAGTTGTAGAGTTTGTTTATTATTATTATATATATTGTAAGCTGTAGAGTTTGTTTATTATTATTATATATATCGTAAGCTGTAGAGTTTGTTTATTATTATTATATATATTGTAAGCTATAGAGTTTGTTTGTCATCATTATATATTGTAAGAGTAAGGATCGGAGGCGCAGGTGCAGGATGGAAATAATGTATCTTAAGAATAATGCAGTCTTAGAGGCGGGAGCCTCGTCGTCCGCTGTAAGAAAATATATAAAAGGCGCATAGGAATTTTAAATGTCCTGGGCCCTCGAGTGTATGAAAGTGTGTACGTGTGTGTGTGTGTGTGTGTGTGTGTGTGTGTGTGAGAAAATACGTGACTGGGCCACTGTCTAGGACACTGCTAGAACAGTCGAATTTGGACAGTCTAGTTGGAAAAGTCGGCAGGAAGAGTCGAGTTTAAGCCGCCATAGAAGAAATATATTTATGTTATAAAAAATCTAGTGTTTTCCCTCATTGCTCCTCTAGATTATTTTATATTTTCCAACTCTTACACGGCTTACAGATGGCGCGATTGGTGAATTAAATGTAGGATTCTGAGGTGGAGGATGGTTCGAGCAGGATGGGCAAGGCCCAGTGAGAAAGTTTTTTAATAAGACACACGTTACCGACTCTGCCTGGTTTATCGTACGCCCGCAGTTTTTATCCTGGTCGTAATCCACGAAATCTTCAGGGTCTGAGCTTTGAGAGCCGTAAAGCTGCTTTACGAGGATGTAATAAATACCGTGCTAACGTTACTCGACTTTCGATGCATTCGCAACGAATCCAATTAATGGCAATCATTTATCCGGTACTCGTTTTAAGTCTACACGTTTATTGCGTAGCCGCTGCAATTGTAAATTGTTGAATTTTACGGGTGACTCTTTCGAGATTGTATAATACATTTTCACGAAGCAGATATTTTTCGTCCCTCCTGTACTAACGTAAGGAGAAACTGATCCTTACCTTCTGCGAATTATCTGGCCGTCCGACGATAACGGCCTTATACTACTTCCAGCCTGCACCCCACAGATGGAAGTAGTAACGACTTGCCGTTGTCCGACACTGAAACTCGAGAAAAACCGCATCGATACGGAGGAAAACGTTTCTCATAAATTACAAGGCACTTCGCGTCAGCGTTTACTTCGTGCGTAAAGAAAGAGACGATAAAACTCGCGCTTTTACTGCATCGCTTGCGGCCCGGGAAATGATTCTTAAACGATAAAAATGCTGTGCCTATCATTGTTTTCCGGATAACTTTCAGTAAAATCACGATTCTGATAAGTAAACTGCACTGCAAGAAGACACGTATATCCGCAACAAATTATTTACCATTCTCGATCTTGTGAAAAGCTCCAGAGATATTCAAATCTAATTTCAACAAAATCAATAGGCGTAAAGAAAACCTTCCTCTTAACCCTCAATATCAACTACCAATCCGATCGAACCAAAAACTATACTTCATCGTGTTCGACCAATCATTGAATTCGCAGTGCCCATCCAAATAGCCCAACATCCCTAAAATAGACGTAACAGTTAACAGCGTTAGTTTTGAATAATCACTTTTATTTTTGATCCTTATCAATATTAAACAACGTAGTTACGTAAGGGTATATATATTACATGGAAAATTCTGTCCTCCTGGTGCGCATATATCTCCCCAAGATACCTCGAGTGTCCTCCACCCGACTGCCCCGAGAGAAGGAACAAAAAAAAAAAAAAGAGATATCCCGATCGTACGTGCGCGTCACACTACTCCCTTTCTCTCTCACTCTCACTCTCTCTCTCTCTCTCTCTCTATCTTTCTCTCTCGCTCTCACTCTCTCACTTCTGTCCTCGCGTTCTCCCATTCTCTCCCTCTCTCTCTCTCTCTCTCCCTCTTTCTCATTGGCGCTCACATCCTCGTCGCTCCCAAGCAAAGGACACGAGAGAATCGTCGCGGCCGATATTCGTGAAAAATGGCGCTTCGACGGAATTCCGCGCAGCCTGAAAAACGAGGCACGGACGTTCGGTTACTTCGACCCAGATTAGACCGTTTACGTCACTTCCGACCTGATCGATCCGTTCGGTGACGCAGGTGCATCGGGCGCTCACCTCCGCCGCCTCCTTTCGATTTCGCGATCGATAATCGCCGGACTCCTCGCGATTGTACGACCAGGAAAAGGGGCGAGGAGGGGTGAGGTGGACGCCGTGCATCCCCCGAATAGTCGAGGAAGATCCCCACCGATCCTGGAATCTTCGTCGCGGCATCATTCGATGCAATTTACTTTCGAACTCGCCCATAAACGCTTCGTTGCGAACTTCGAGGTCGGCCATCTTTATTTCGGGATCGCGCTTCTCTTTCTCTCCAATGCTCTATCTCTTCCCCTCTCTCTCTCTCTTTCGAAGATAACTAGGGAGCCGCGTGGAAGAAATTTTTTTGGTACTCTTGGTACTACCGAGGCTCGTGGTTCTCCGCAGAGAGAAGTTTCTCCTCGTTCTGTGTCCCTCGATTGTTTCCCAGGAAGAGTACAGAGTGGAATAAAGTACGTTCTGTTTGTGTTTGTGATGCCTCCGAGAATGCAGAGCGAAAGGATTCGCCCTGCTCTTTGTTTGTCTTTTCTTTCGATGAGAAGTACAGGGTGGAATGGAATAGATTTTCTTGTGAAGTACATTTCGTTTGTGTTCGCGATGCCTGTGAGCGTGCGGAGCAAAGGATTCTCCGTGCTCCTTGTTTGCCTTCTCTTTCAAAGAGGAGCGCAACATAGAATGAAACGCATTGTGTTAGCATTTACGCCCTTTGCAGCCCTTTATTGCATGGGATCTCGTTTATTTCCTGCTTTCCCTTTTCTTTTAAAGAGAAGCGTATAGAATTCATTTTGGACTTTGATTGAAATCTCTCCCGTTAGTTATCTTCGATCCCTAAGCTCGTTCCATCCAAGTTTTGATGTATAAATAAAACCCGATTCGTAATTAAAAAATATTAATCAATCGAGCTACGAAGTTCAGGAAAACCAGAGTATTATTGAAAATTACAGGAGATCGGTGGCGATCGATCGGAATTCCCTTGGCATTTCTCGAGTCTCGCGCAGAGGTAAATATCCATTTCCACGTGAATATTCTCCATGCCCGTATTAATGATCTTACATTTATCTCGCGCGCATTAAACTCGCCCTCGTCGAATTACGACCTCATGGAAAAATCGGAGATATCGTTCCTCCTCCATCGTCCGCGCAATCTCTCGTTCCTTCGCCCCAACCTTCCACAAACTTCTCATCCTGGAACACGATTCTCGCGGTAAATTGCCTCTGCAAACCCAGCTACGATCGTCAAAACTCTCAGGGTATTCCGGAGCAAGTTACTGCGACTTCAAGGTTCACGAGTCGGTGAGCGCGTCGGGTTACGCCAACCGAATGACTCGAGATCAAACCGAAATTTCCATCGACTCAAGCCCTTTTGCCACGACGAGTTCGTACAGCCGCTCGAAAAGCGCACGATCACTTTGCTAGAGAGCACCGCGCTTAAAGTGCACAATAGCCAGCAGGAAGCGTACATCCGCTATGCCCAATTTTAGCCTCCCGATGAGCCTGAAAGGCTGTACGTATCAAACTCTGTTGCGAGGTTCGAAAAAAAAATGAAAAAAGGAAGAGGCGATTCGCGCCTAATGCTCGCGACAATGTTCTCATTATCCTGATGATTTCTCGTGCGCAGCAGCAAAAGGGGTTGACGCGCATTCTAGTCGATTCTCCTTCTCGCATCGTTCACAGCACTCTCGCAATTCCCAGCGGAATTCTTGGCTCGTATCGTTAACGATCGCCAAATTCGGCCCTGCTCCCCGATTCGCAGTCACGCTTGGCGACACCCCGCGTCCACGCATTACAATAGGCCATTTCCTCCTATCTAAGAATTTGAAAGACTAACTAAAAAAGCAAAGAGTCAAATGCCGCGCCGAGTTGCCGCCTTTGTTCGCCCGTTTATTCGCCTTGCTATTCGTTTCCTCTTCGATCGCGAAGAGGTCCGGGATCGGAGCTGTCGCCGAGAAATCGCGGAAAATCTCGAAGCTTTCGCTCGCCAAATTCGCATCGCCGGTCGTCGATCGAGGAAGTTAATTCCAAATCCGTCGGATTTTTCTTTTATTAAAAAAGAAGATGGTCTACGGGATCGATAAGGCGATCAGCGAGGAAATAATTAAGCGACGAAAACACTATAGAAATCTGCTGCACGGAGATAACGTTTAAATATTCGACAATAGCGATTACGATTCAAATTTGATTTCGAGTTCGATCGGATCTGGAAGTAACCTCTCGAGTTTGACAGCAGGTATATTGACGCATTCGGAATGTATTCTCGTTCTTGCTCGAAGTAAAGGGTTTCTAGGTCTCGTCTAACATCTTGGGTGGGTGTGTGTACAGGCACTGTTCTCTCACAGATTTAACCCTCGTCTTCTAAGAATCCTGGATTTTCCTCTTACGACGAAGGTAAGTGCTTCGACAGACAGTACGGGTATCTAATATTATAACTCTGTTTATAAATACGTAATTTCCTCGGTCGTCGGTACGTCGCTTCGCCCTGCGTCTCGGTCCGCTCGCAACGACAAGCGCTCGATTTCAATATAAATTCGACTTCAACATCCAAACAGCCATCGTCCTTCGAGCTCCAATGTAAATTAACCCGGAGTTCGCGTTAAATTCAGATAAAACAAGCGAAGCGTAAAAACAATGTCAAAGTATACCTTCCACGTCGAACATAAAATACGAATCATAAGGAAACATAATACCATAATTTATATCACTCTCCTTTTATACTCTTTGGATAAACGACCTCTGCATAGTTTTTACAACGAAGCTCGAGCATTGAAACTGATATCAGTCCGGGTTCTCTTAATATCAAATTAATCCCAGAGTAAAGTTACACGACCAAGCGGAGAGGAGAAACGACGATCGCTCGTCGTTGGACGGCAAAATAAGCTTCTCGTTGCGATGGATTCGCCCGCGGCACTTTTCCAAGCGGAACGAAGCGACGCAACCGCGTTTCTTTCTACATACACCTCTCGGTTAACATCGAGACTCGTCGGTTATATCTCCGAGGTTGCTACAGGGGTGAAATCGTGATAACTCAAACGGAATTCGTACACGCTCTGATCGCCGCATCTTCGGAACTAATATCGATAACTCTTTCGTATAGAAAGTATTATGTATATGTATATATATGTATATATATATATATATATGTATGTATATATATTAGAAAATTTTAACACACACCGTAATATCTGGAGATAAATATAGGTAAATCCGCCGGCCTCCCGACGCGCCTTTCGAGGCCGCCGGGCTGATATGTGAAAAGATCACCGATCGATATGTAGATTCGAGAATACAAGAAACGGAGAGACGTTAAGTGTTTCCTACCTGCCCCTGTACGCTTTTGAGTATTTTCAATTCGTCGATACGCCAGGACTGTCGGCGCACGAGTGGACCGGTTCATCCTCCTGCCGGAGTCATCGATCACAGACATCCCGCGCGTAGGTAATCCCTACCCTTCTCCGCCCTCGCAACCAACTCTGCTCTACGTCGACTACGCCCTCGAGCAGGAAGCCGCGACTTCCTGGATCGAGACCAAAGTCGATTTATTTCGCTGCTCGATCGCCAGGAGTGCGCGGCTCACGCGCCTCGAGGTCGAGTTTGAATTAAGAGAACTTCTACGGGCGACGATCTTATTAGGCAAACCGCAGAGCTTCCAGGTTCCTCGCTGAAGAAACTTCATTTGTACAAATCGAAAAGGAATCCTCCCTCGAGAATATACTTTGGTTCGAAATGAAATTCATCTCCCGCGGACGCTTGTTGTGAGGATTGTTCGTAATAGAGGGCGCTACCTTCCGGTTTCTCTAATATTACAGATCGTGCTTTTCTCTCTCTCTCTCTCTCTGTCTTTATCTCTATCCTCCTTCCTTCTTCTATATAATCCTCGTGAGGAGTCTTCGCCCGACTTCACGATCGCTGCGACACGCACGGTGATTCTCTACTGTCGGATCAGTCGCTTGCCCTTCGTATCGCGGTAACGGAGGATTTTTGTTCAGATCGGTACTTCGTCTCTCCCCCCTTTTCGTTAGGGGGAGGGTTCGAATGATCGCAACGCGCAGTAGACATGGATGGTTTAGATCGTCCGAGGACGAAACGGACGAAACTGTCGCCAACTTCTCTCCAGGCTTAAAAGCAAGAATTTCTGCCGGTGACTCGCGCTAGGCTCGCTATGAGTTAAGAGATAACGTTAGGCAAAGAGGCTCGCCTGTAAAGCCATCGGATCCACTGTGCGCTTCGCATAAATAACTATTCGTAACGCATCCTTAAAACGTTCCAAGAGCTTCAGCATTGATCAACGGTCTAGAAGATTTCGACAGACACGCAAACCGCGCGACGAGCTCTACGCTTAACCCACTTGCGCTCGAGGTTTGAGAAATTTTGTTCCAGGCGAACACAATAATCGAACATTGCAAATCATCTGCAAAACAGCGTGTAAACCGATCGAATGGATTTTAATAAAAATCGGAAGAACGATGTATTCGTTGCGCGAATAACATAAATAAATATTCCCGCGATATCCGTGAAAAACATTATCCACGAACCTCGATAGCTGTAACTTTATTATATCTTTACAGAGTGAACCGGATTATCTTACAAGTTTTTCATTCCTGCCAAATTCTTCGCTTATCAATTCAGATTCTTAATGATCACCACGAGAATTTTATTACATAATCGATCGATCACATTGCGACAGGTGCGTCGATTTTTATCCCTCACCTTTGTGCGAGAGCGTAAATGGGTTAACCGCATTTTTCGTAGATCTCGATCCTTCCTCCTCTTTCCTCGCGTTTCCTCAACGCGGAAAAAGGGGAGTCGCGGATTATCGGATGCCTCGAGTGCCCGATTTCTGCTGCCCCATCGGCCAAAACCGTACGCGACAAGGCGAATCGAAACTGTGAACAACGTGATAAAAGACGGAAACGCTTCGAGAAGGAAACGCCGATCGTCGGTGCCCGCCAACGATCCTCTTGGCGATCGGTGCCTCCCGATCGCCTCTCTGGAAGGTGCGCGACCAAATCGACCGAAAGCCCCGCATCTCATCTCTGGCCGTACAAACCCAAATCTCCAAGGATCTCGAAGGAGTAACCTTGAGGATCATTGTAATCTAATTGTGCCCACTGTATCCTCGAATTATTACGGTTTATATTGAAAATTAATCACCGCAAATGAAATTATTACGGTGATTTATATTGAAAATCGCTGCCAGTACAACTAATATAAACTACCTTAAGTGTCTTACATTAGTAAAATCAAAAAATCCCTGGATTCACGTATTCAAATTGAAAAGGAAACGAATATTCATAAAAAAAAACATTATATAAATGACCGTGTCGTCGATATCTCTATCCTAAAATTTAGATTCATCCTGAGAATATTCGCCTATCCTGATAAAATTAATCGTCGATCGATAATTCATTTACGAGGATAAAACTGAGGAATTATCGTCATCGATCTCGAGACTCAGCGACGTCAAAAGACGACGTCTCGATTGCGTCGAAGTTCATCGACATATCGAGAGATCGTTCGACCCGTAAAACCAGGATACGTGCCGCGACTCAATCTTTGGGAACGACGATCGATGGAAGTTCGAGGATCCTCTCGGCCAGAGAGAGAGAGGCGCGGACCTTTGGCCATAAGATTAGCCGTAACGATTATTGGCTACCCTCGATTAATCGCGCGGAACACACTAACGGACAAAGAAGCATAGCGAATTTCCTGAAGTTACGCGGATAATACGACCGCATTCGAGACATCTAGGATATGTACACGAAGAAAAGAAGATCTCCCCCCTTCCGACCCCGCCACGTAACCCCGAGGATACGCCTGGCTATTATCCACCCGAATCCCACCTCCTCGGAGGGGCGTACGCACTTAAACCCTACATAATTTATACAAATTGCGTGTAAATTAATAATCAAAGGATGGTACTCGAGGTAAGACGTATGTAAGTATTATAGTAAGCTTAGGTATAAGGATTATAATATGTTAGACTAAACTCCTTTGTTTTTTACTTTTTTTTTTCTTCGGGAAAGACTAGATTTAGGCAAGATGACGATTTTTTTCCTCTTTTTAGTTTTTAAGATAATCTCGTCTAAGGACTCACACGCAACCAGACGCTCCCGCGGCCGAGGAACGCTCTCCTCGCCCTCTCCATTCTCTCCCTTTCACTCTGGCATCCTCTCACGCACTCTGTCTGTCTTTCTGACCTCGATTTACTCTCTCTCTCTCTCTCTTTATACCTCTCTCGCTCTCTCCCTCTCGCTCCGCAGACTAGCGATAAGTTTGAACTTATTTTAGCAGTTAAAATGCTCTCTTGGAAAACACAAGTTTCGTCTTATACTATTAATGGTAATGGTCTCTTCGTCCACCTCTCGGCTCTCCTCTCCCCGATTTCCCCGGCAGTCCCGTCGCCCCCATTGGCGCCGCTAATCGGCGCCAACCGTGCTTGTATACAACTAGGATAATAAATATTGCCGCAAAATTATTTGCTACATTCGTCCCAAACAGTAGTCAACAAGTCTGGACTTTGGGAGGACCGGCTGCCGCCTCGATTTCGTCCCTTGCTCGCGACTCGAAACCCCTCTTTGTGCTCGAGGACGTGAACGAGCGAGCTCCTCGACGAATATCCCTCCGATTTTTTGCGATCGAGCCGATTCAAATCGCCCCTTCACTGTCGAGATTCTTGTGTTCGACCAGGGCCACTGTTATACCGTACGTATTTATCAGAGCTTCGTCTAAGAAAGAAATTACACTCGTAGAGGCTCGATATTATGCGTCGAATTCAACTCCTAATAGCACAATTTGGATCGTATTAATTCAAAGTCGTACGATTCGAATGGCAACGTAATGATCTTGGGGCTGAAAACGCAAGGTGCTCGTTAAGCGAAAGCCGCGAAAATGTTTGAGGTTAGGTGAGAAGCTAGAACAGGGTGGGAGGGAAGTACGAGTAACCTATAGTCATGACGCGATGGAAACAAGATGGCAGTGATGGCGCTATGAACACTCTGATATGTAAGCATACGACCGAGCAAGGGTACCGACGATAAACTACGACTGGCTCTCAGACATCGAAACGGAAAATCGAAGAACGAATCGACTATAAAATTTCAAACCCAAAAAAAATTATA
>JBCFXI010001232.1:0-66263 GCA_038496175.1 Ampulex compressa
ATATATAGATCAAAGTGAATTTGCTGTTGACCGTATCGAGTAAAAATTTCAAGAGTAAACGAGTAAGAGAGCTTGGGCCATGCCGGCCTCCGACATATTTTTTAATCGCTTCGAACTTCTATTATTCTACGTATAACATAACGAAAAGGGTGTATTTAAGTGTGCGTCCGATCGATCGAGGCCCGGGCCCGGTGGCCGATCCGCCGCTCGTTTTTACGTCGTTGCCGATCGATCGGATTATCGAGATGTGTTCTGTATCGATCGACGACGTACTTACCGAGTATCCTCGCGTTACCCTACGTACGTCGTGGGAAGGAGGGGTGACGGATGTTCGATGAATCATGGAAGACTTTCGCTCGGCGACTATCGATTCCATCTCCTTCCTCGAGAGAGGACCGTTAATGCAGTCGCATCCTCGTGTACGATTTTGATCGCTCTCAAAGCTATATTGCGCGGAGGAAAGGAGAATCGTACACACCTTTCTTTGGCCAATAATATATCCAAATCCGACATCCTTACCCGTCGTTCGCCCGAGATCAATGTCTTACGAGTAACTCCCTTGTGTGTAACGTGCCGTTAATGAGGGATCGAACTCAATGTGCGTTTAACGATTATAGGATTTAACGATTACTATTGTAGGTCGATTCTTATACTGGAAGCACGCTGCGTGTTGATTGTGTTTATTTCCTTTGCTACGGGGAGGAGACCGAGACCGATAGATCGGTTTGTCCGTCGACCGGAATTGCGTCGAATCGCGATCGAATCGCGTTCGAATCGCGGTCGAACCAAGGTCCAACGCAAACACCCGATACTAACTCGATCGTCATTATCGAATGTGCGTTACTTCTATCCCGGACGAATGATGCAGCCGCGTAGATAGCTATGAATTATCAATTCCGAATTTCGACCGTTCTTCACGACGCGTACTCTCCACGGATTGGTCGGCCGTGCAACAAAAATTAGACGAAAGCTACCGTAGAGAGTCGTCGGTGCGAGGACCGTGGGATATCGCCAAACTCGAGAATTTCCGCGGCAACTTAACGGCGAGCATCGATCCTTGCGGCGGAACTTGTCGCGCGTGCTTAGCTATTTCCAGTTCTCGTAGGGAACGTCCAACGCGTAAGAACCGCGTAGAGCCGCATTCTAGCTCAGCCAATAACCCTGAAGGGGTAGAGAGAACGATACCGCTCCAAGTATCGATCGACGATCGGAGAAGGGAATCTGTATCGCGTGCGAGCGCGGGTGCTTGTCTTGCGCGCGTAGTCGCAAAACGTCGGCACGTCGGGATCGTTCGATCGTTTATTTTGCTCAAAGCGCGTCAGCCTCGGCGACCGGCCGAGGTCCGATCGTCTCGTAATACGAGCACTGCGTTCTGGCTATGCACGAAGATCGAATCATTCCGGCGAGATGCTCGAGGGGCGTTTATCGCATTTGGATCCGAAGATCGCGCACAGAGTGTTCTGTCGGCCAAAGCCCAAAGCGCGGTTGCGCCGATTAATCACCGATATCCTAGAAAATCCTTTTGTCCACGGGCCGAGTTAACGTTACTTCGACAGTCACGATGTACACCTCCTTCGTTCTGATCGTCGCAAAAATTACCGTAATATTGTGTCATCGAGTATGAAGAATGGTCAATGTTGCGGGAATCATAGTTAGGAAGATACACCAAAATCACCGAAGTCTGCGTGCCGAATTCTACGGTAAATGGAGTGAATGAAATCGCATCTCGCAATTTTTCTTGTAAATTTTAAATATAACGAATCCTGTGGAGATCGACTTTTCTCGTCTTGGGCTCACTTTACCTGGGTCACTGGCAGTTTGTGTCAAAAAAAATAAATTGATTCGTTAAAACAAACTCTGGTACGTCCATTGACCGCCGTGGTCCCTACTCTTTCTCGGTGAAAAGTATCTTACTCTTCCACTGTTTCTTTTCTAAATAACGGCGGATGCATTTGGGCATACTCTCGTGCAGCAACGTGGGAAGCCAATGTTCCGCGATCGAGTTTCGTGTCAAATTGCCACTTGTCCTTTGCGAGTGGATTCGGCGGTAACCGCGAGAGTTGAAAGAAAAATCAGGATCCAGGAGGCGGCTTACCTTTTCGTACTCGAATCGCGCGACAAACTATTTCTCTTCGAAAAACTACCGCTCGAGATAAAAACTTGCACCTCTTTCGATGATAACTAGAGAGCACGCCGATGATCCTTGCATGGTAACTTTCATCGATGAATTACCAATATTCACGACGGAGCAGGATTTTGTTCCTAAACGCGGTAAACGGCCTGCGCGCGAAATGCCATCTACTGGACAAATTAATACGGTGCCGTATGAGGCTGACATTTGTCTCATCTAGAGCTTTGCAACTCGTGCACCAAGAACTCTAAAGTGTCGGTTCATCATATTCCTTGATATTTACTCTTAAGAATTTTCTACGATGCCTCTGGAAAATTTAGAGGAAGACGGTTTGGAAAAAAATCCAAACCTCGAGCTGGCGCAGACGAAATTTTTACTAAGTCTGCCGGAACACAGGGATGATCCATTCTTGAAGACCAAACTTCTTGATGCCATTAAAGCCGATAGTGAGATTGCACCTTTTTATTATAACTTACACTTTTCTTGTCCGTTGTTTAAGATTATTGGTTAAAGAAAATTACTCGAAACATGTAACTCTGTTAGATTTTACGGAAGTACATTGATCACTTTGATCTAACGTCTGCTATAAGAGTTACTCTTATACTAAGAATTCTAACCACTACGTACAATTCGATTGTTTGTCACTCGAAAGTATTTATAGTGCGGTCTGATGAACTTTATCGGAAACAATATGATATTCGTTTTCAGTCTCTTTTTGATTTAAATATTTATCGTGTCGTGCTACTAAATTAGAATATCGTTGATGAACGTTAATGTCGCGTACCAGATATGGCACCATTTTATGAGGAAGTATGTAAAGATCTGGATTGGACGGTGGACGAAGTACTTTTGGCCAAAATGAAAGCGCGTAATGCGGAACAATTGAAGGAGTTGGATGATGCTATCGAGGATGCTGAAAAAAATTTGGGAGAGATGGAAGTCCGTGAAGCCAATCTTAAGAAGTCGGAACACTTGTGCCGAATAGGTGACAAGGATAGTGCTATATTAGCCTTTAGGAAAACGTACGATAAGACCGTATCGTTAGGTCATAGATTAGACATAGTATTTCACAATATTAGGATCGGTTTGTTTTATCTCGATCACGATCATATCACAAGAAATATCGAGAAAGCCAAAAGGTATGTAAATACTATATGGTTTATATATTTTTCAACAATATGCAGAATTAATCGTATATACGTATACAATACTTTTCTTAGTTTGATAGAGGAAGGCGGCGATTGGGACAGACGGAATCGTTTGAAAGTATACCAGGGCACGTATTGTATAGCGGTGCGAGATTTTAAAGAGGCCGCAAACTTTTTCTTGGACACAATTAGCACGTTCACAAGTTACGAGCTTATGGACTATAATACGTTTGTACGATACACCGTATATTTGAGCATGATAAGCTTGCCTCGGAACGAACTACGAGACAAAATTATCAAAGGCTCGGAAATCCTGGAAGTACTTCACAGTAATCCCGATGTTAAAGACTATTTATTTTCTTTGTACAATTGTCATTATGCTGACTTTTTCAAAAACCTTGGTAATTGCACAGTACAACAAATAAATAGCTTTCGCAAATTTCTGGCGCTCGTATTCGGAAAAATACTAATTTCGTAGCGTACAGGTCAATGTTACCGCTTTGGTTTCTTTCTTTCAGCGCACGTCGAGGGATTATTACGTAGAGATTATTTAATATTTCCCCACTATCGATACTATGTTCGGGAAATGCGTATACTCGCATATACACAACTTTTGGAATCTTACCGATCCTTGACGCTTCAATATATGGCCGAAGCGTTTGGCGTTACGGTGGAATATATCGATCAGTAAGTTTCGACCGATATATCCATTATCCGCTCGTCGTACAATAATAAGGTCCTTTAATTCTGCTCCCTATTATATCCACAGAGAGCTTTCGCGTTTCATCGCAGCAGGACGATTGCACTGTAAGGTGGACCGCGTTGGGGGTGTTGTAGAAACTAATAGACCGGATAGTAAAAATTGGCAGTATCAAGCAATGGTCAAACAGGGAGATCTGTTGCTAAACCGAGTTCAAAAATTATCTCGCGTTATTAATATTTAATTTTACAAAGCGCCGTCCATGTTGCGCTCCCATTGCAATCGCAAGATCCCCGTTTCAAGAAGTCCTTTCTGGTCCGGAAGGGAGAATTTTGAAGGAAACACCTTATATCCTATCCTGCATGGGTTTTGTCATTGATGAATACAACGCACTGTCATTTTATAAGCGAAATTATAACATTATACGCTATTACTTGTGTATTATTTTATCTTCCCCACCAAACCTTATTTACGAAATTCTAATCGTAAGACATTAGAGCCTGCACGTTTCCCCACTAGGACATTTGTGAACCTTGTGCATGGCGGTTTTTCCAGTTATAACATACAATCACCTTCCGCGGCTGGTCAAAACAAAACAAAACTTCGTTTGACTGTTAATCCGCGCGAAGCAACGGCGTCGCAGAGTTACGTGGGACAGCTATTTGTATTACGTTAGTCTTCGGGGTACCCACGGAGCCGACACTGCCCCAAAAAAGACGTAAGTAGGAACGTACTCGTAATACCCGATTAATCCAATAGGGAGAAACTTTCCTCCTTCGTGAAACGTTGACATGCTCCACATTATACCACAGTTATCCCCGAGATTTATGAGGATCAAGTACGATTATTCTGAAAGAGGCCTAAGGAAGGAACATTCCAGGATTTCAAAATGGGACGGAGAAAGAGCAAACGGCAGGCACCGCAGAGGAAAAAGGCCATCGAACCGTTGGACGTACAGTTTACGTGCCCCTTTTGCAATCACGAGAAATCGTGCGAAGTTAAGATGTTGGTTACCCACATTAATTTCCTCAAGCCATCTTACAACGTCATACGAGACACACTCTTCTAGTCTGTCACGTTTGCAGGGACAAGCCCCGGAAAACTGCCAAGATTTCCTGTCGAGTATGCCTGGAGGATTATCAAACAGGAATCAACGTGTTGTCAGAACCGCTGGACGTCTACAATGATTGGATCGATGCCTGCGACGCTGCCAACTAATTGGCGAAATTAATATGACGTACCTTCGAATAAATCATTTTATTTTATACCAAGACGATGACCATGTCCTCTTGAAACTGGAGGGTTTTTTTAAATAAACTGAAGCTTATCGCTCGACAACATTGAATTTCCCATTTCCATATATTTACCGTTGGTTTCCTGCGAAAGGTGGATAAATATATACGGTGGGTCTACGATCCGATACTGCGGTCGGGCAACCGAGTTTTCGGTTTAAAAAAGCGCGCGAAGGAGGATTTGCCGTTGTAAAGGCTACGCGCATTCTAGCCTTGTTCGATAGGCGATGCCACCTCACGGAATAGGAGTAAGGAAAATTCGGCTCGGAGCTACGCATCGGCTCGCGACTGTACAGCCTTTCTATTCTTATTACTGTACGATATTTAAGAGAGATAAGCATCGATCATCTGTAAGAATTATAGGTACGGCATACATAAACGGTCGCTGCGTATCTCTGCATTCACGGAGGAACTTTGACACGTCAACCTTGCGTGACACTTGCCTCGGAGCCGTCATCGTCCAAAAATATCGGACGGCCGGAACGTAAGGGGGGCAGTCCGGAGTACGACGTGTACGGCGACGATAAATCTGTGAGCTTCGGCTTGTCGGGAAAAAACATTGTCATGGATAAGTCGAAGATAATCAACAACAAGGTGGTATTACCACCCCTGCGTAGTCTGGACGATTTCCTTTTAGAATCGGCCCGATTTCACATACCAAACTTGAAAGACCTCGAAAAATGGGGCAACAGGGTGGTGAATAATCTCCTGTACTATCAGACTAACTATTTATATATGTCCGTCATCATCTTTCTTATTGTCGGGTGAGTGATATTACATTATTCTTCAAGGCAAAAACATTTTTATCCAGGGTAAGAAAAACGGATGATTCTATTGTACGATATGTCCGTAGACTGATACATCCCGTTAAAATGCTCGTGGGTATGTTAGCGATGATGGTGGTCCTGGGCGTCTTTGTTTACGTATCTACCGAGGGAAGAGCGGTACATCGTTTTAAAAGGCAATATCCGGTCGCTGGAATAGGTTTCGTTATACTTGCGGGAAGCTTCGTAACGTACACTTTAGGTTCCCTCATAGTTTTTCTTCTGGGTATTTTATTGCCGTTCTCCGGTAAGTGAAGACACGTAGATTACGTAGATCTATAAGAGTTATTTAATATATGCCTTTCCTTTTTAGTGACGTTTGTCCATGCCTCGCTGAGATTAAGAAATATTCAAAATAAGGTCGTCAACAAAATAGAGGGTATAGGATTAAAGCGTACGCCAATGGGAGTTTTCTTAGACTACCTTGGTATGGAAAAAGAACTCTTTGCATAAATTTCCACAACCCAGTTCTTCTATAACCAATTTATGGGAGACGATAACGATACTTTGGGATTTAACTGTCTAATGATATTATACGTAGGATCCTTACAGAGATTTTCATACGTATACGTACATTCTTTTTAGACTCTTAATTGTTAACATGACGCTTAGCGTAATTGCATTTCGGAGATTATCCTTGGATTTTTAAACAAAACGCACTTGCTCTTTGTCTCCGGTCGATCGTATTGGCAAAATCCGATCCCGTAACTTCAAATACAGAGCTGTGGTTTATATTCTGTAGGCTAAAATGGTTTGTGTGATACAATTTTGTTAATATGATTAACATATTTACTATATTTAATATATTAATATTAAGTTTTAGATGGCTATATAGCCTTTGATCTTTAATGGCTTTGCAAATGGACGAAGCCATGTAGAAGTAACAATGGCATTGAAAGTAATAAAGAAACGCGTAGCATAATAATTATACTAATGTTGAATATTTTTGGATAGCTTTTCGCTCAGTATATTTGTTGTATATAAAATCTCCAATCATGTTCCAATGTAATATTTGACTGTATAGGATACATTGGAAAACATTAAATATAATGAAAGTTATTACGAAACTTTATTACATGAGCTGTGAACAATATTTGACTAAATTCATTATCCTCAAATGTACCACGATGTAGAACGAATAAAGTGTTTGCTTAGCCTCTCATGTTTTTACAGTTGTATGACCATTATTTTTGGAATTTGTATGCTTTTCACATTATTAGTTTCCGCTTTACAAAATAATTTTCTTTTCTTAAACACTATTTTTTGTTCATTTATTTGCTATTTTATATATACATACACAGTATAACCTGACACAGAATAATACTCAAGCTTTAGAATGTACGATACTTTCAGTCAAAGTTATGACTTTATCCTATTTGACCTAATTTTTTGATCTTCCCTTTCATTTTATCGTGCAGAGGATGCGACGGGTATGGCCTTACGTGCACAAACAGCTCTTATACAAGCGTCTCAACACTAACCAGCCTTCAACATGAAGTTGCGTATAAGATTTGGCAAAATTCATGCGAACAGTCACTAACACTCATTGATCGCCGCTTTCGTTGGACAAGAAAAGTGAATCGATGATATAACAATGGTGAGGAATTATTTATTTTACTGACTGCCACTATCCTAAAATTATTCCTTTTCCATTATTATATTCAAAATATATTACGATACATATATAAGTGAATATATTTAATATTCGGGGATTTATAAACATGAATAACTGTTATCTTAAATTACATCATATTATGCTTAATAAGGATAATTTATTAATCCTTTCACTGCGCCCTGAAGCAACCCAAGGAGCCTTTGGGATGTGAGATGATATAAGCACTTAACTCGTTAGATATATACTAATCTCTCAATCGAAAATTAAATTTTCGCATTACGTATACGTAACATCGGCAGTGGAAGGATTACAATGATGCTACGAATAGATAAAAATCATACAAATTTTTATAACATATTACATTAGAAGTACGATATATTTTTTGTACAGATATATCATCATATCTTTTATAATTATGAATTTCAATGTATTACAAAATACTTCTTTAAAACAATCGTTTATACTCATATGGCAGAAATTATTTAATGTAATATTTAAAATGCATTCATCTTGAAATACAGATACTTTAGTCTATTTCTTCAATCCTTTGTACATAATATCCTTAATTAGTTATTTCATAATAAACGCTATATTCGCTGTTTAATCCAAATAGAGTTTTTAAACCTATTGAAAACTAAAAAAAAATGTATTATTCATTTAAAATGGTAATGCTTATGCATTGCAGACACCTATAATTATGTATGTTCAATATAGAATCCTTATCCTAGATAGATAGGCAGTATTTGCTTGAACTTTTGTTTAGCAATATATGAGTACTGGGATGTAAAAACTTAGAGGGCAGTTTATATTTCTATAAAATTATTTCCCATATCTCTTAATACATAGCCGAACAAAATTTTAATCAGATATTAAGTATAAATCGTATCGTATAACGGAATTATATAATGTAATATTGTTTTATCCCCTTAAATTCGATACAAGAAGTTCTACTACTAATTTCTAAGTATGAGAAACAATAATCACACTATATCGGAGACAGAACAAAAAAAAAGCTTCTCACAGCAGAAATAGATATCGAGTGTAAAAGGATAAAAAAAGATGTATCTTATAACCTTTGCAAATATGACCCATGGTATTTAATATCAGAAAAAATGTGGTATTATTTACGCGTTATTATCTAAAAGAGATACATACATTGAATGCAACTCTTGAAATATCCAAAACTGTATACACACGCTTTTAATTGAACACTAACGGCAGTGTCGTGATAAATTTGTATGTTACAAGGAATTAGAAACACATTTATAAAACGTAAAATGGGAGAAAGCTCGAGTGTAAAAAAATGAGAATAAATTAAGAGCTGCCCATTAATTTAATAACGGAGCAGGTGATCTGACACCTTTGAGCGCCAATTAAGCTTGGGAATATAGAGTTGATTTAAAAGAATAATTTAGAAACTTGAATTTTAAATAATGTGATATAATGGAAGCACAAACCTCGCCTAAAATTTTACTACATCTTTGTTATGAATACTGTATTTGCAGGGAATAAAATTGTATCCAACAGACGTACATCCGCAGGTAGCGCTCCGATATTCGTTTTAGGGAATGGTATTAAATAACTATGATCGGATGGTGCAAATCCCATATCCTTCATCTTATCCAAAAAATTCTATAGCACATCAAATTGGTACATGACATTAATGACATCGTCTATAATGTAAAATCAGTATTATAATGCTTACCTCTATTGTATCCGTTGCATACATTGAGATTGTTTCTTTTGCTCCATTTGGCAACCGTAAACAGAGACGTAATGTAGATCCGTCACCTGCACAGGCATTTAATAGTTTAACCACGTTAGATAAAAATATATATAGTTCCAAACTACTTGGTATCTAAGTATTCACCCGTCTTTGTGATATTTGCATTCGGTACAGCCTCGTTTTGTTTAGCATCCTGCATTATTTCAAAATATATAATTAGTACGCTTAAGAGAGCTCATCATTTGTAATATCTTTAAATGAAAGGACTACCTTTGAATCTACCCTTTTGCACTGCATTTCCGAATCCGGCTCGTCCATCTTTCTTCTCTTCGTCATATTACCTGAACTGCTGGTTGACGGACTCACATTAGGCTTTCTAATAGTTGATAAATTATTTTTGTCTTCTAGAAGAAAAAAGAAAAATATATGTGTTTCAGGAAAAAGTTATGTTATTATTTCATATAGACATTTGGTAGCTATTTACCAGTATGTACGCAACCATCGGTTGTACGCCCAAAAGTGTTGTTACTACTAGTATGTTCCTACAAATAATATGTATTACAGCAGTAAGTATAATATCATATTTCAATCACGTATTATCATACAGGCTTGTTATTACGTTTGTTACTGATTCAACAGTAGGTTTTTCTGTTGTACCAACAGACTGATTATTCCAGTCCTTAGCATTGAGCGTGTTTTGCGGTGCATTCTCTGGTGATGCGTGTGTGCTTAGCATGTCATTTAATGCAGATATCAAAGTATCCACGGTAATATGATTGTACGTTCGCATGCATTCTCCCGTCCTTGGATCAATTATTGCTAGATACGGATACTCAAGCACATTGTAAAAATCTATGTAACGTTTTCCATCGCTTGCATTTGATAGAACCTGAGTTGAAATATAAAGTATTTAACATTTTCACTTGGACGCATAATAACCAAGGATTGGTCTATGACTTACTTGCCACAACACAAAATGGTCCTTCACAATCTCTTGAATCTGTTGGTTTGGCCACACGTCTCTATTGAGAATTTGACAAGCAAATTCTTGAGAATTTTGTATGTTTACAAGCAGCCAGCGATTCAATCCCTTTGCATGTTCACGAGCTTCAATGAAGGTACCCATATAGAGAATGTTACATGGAGGTCTAAACAAATCCTCTAAACGTTTTGACTTTCGTTGGGAAATTTGCTTAACGCCGCTTACCCTGCGCGTCATTTCTTCTTCCTGGCGTTCTATTTTGCATAAAACGACAGGCACACATAGGTTTGAGCACTACTTTATAGTTTCTTTCAAATTGGATTTATTATCATAAAGCGTAATGTACTTACGAGTTTCAACTGCAAAGTCTCGAAATCTATCAAAAACATTATTGGACAATCTCGGAAAGGAACACACTGGATCCGGAGGTACTAATATTTCTTGCGTAGGCAGTATGGGAGGTCGTATAGGTGGATCAGGATCTACGATCTCTACATCCGGAGCGCGACTACTGCCTTCAAACATCAAGCTTATGGCAGCTTCTACATTGCCATCGGCCAGTGCCAAGTACTGATGAGCTATTGCTTCGGTCTCCCCTAATGGATAAAATAGTTTTTCATTCGTTCTTATCACACAGCAACATTTGAGATGTCTCTTATGAAGAACCGAAATGCTCTCAACGTTCTTAAAGCGTTGATAACTATTCAAATCTTCAATATACCCATATTGCTTGCTCCACGAGCTATATCTCAGGAAGGATAACCTTTATGAAGAATCCTTGAAACAGAAGAACCGACTTACCCGTAACCTCGATGAACTTTTCAACAAGATGAGGATCCATTGCATGTATACTAATTTTACGGGAATTTCTTTGAGAACGTCAGTCTTAAGGAAAAGCAGGACGCTTTTTGACTGAATAAAACCAACCTATCCAGTCGACATCTCGGGAGCTACTAAAGTCCTTAGCTTTTCGACTGCCGCGACGCGGTTTAATCGTCAGATTCGAACGCTTGCTTGGCTCTAGTTTACGCGACGCTCTTCATTAATGCGGGCGGCAAAAATGCGTGCACTGCTGTTACCAATCTGCAGCCACATAATCGTACGCATTTGAAATTGAATTTTTGAGAAACTTAAACGCCCAACAAAGAATACTCCCTTTCTGCTACAAGCAGACAGCCTCAAATCGTGGATATTTTTATCGATTAATTCGAGTCTGCCATACTCAATCAATTGGACGGAATTTGAAATTGTGGCTAAGTAATTCATTGACGTAAAGTACGTCTTCGTCTTGCGTTACATGTCTTATACGTTGTGAAAGCTTGAAGTATCCAAAGTAATCGGTAGGCACGTCAAAATACGAAAGGATGGAGGGCGGTGTTACGAACGAAACGATCACGTTAGTGCTTGGCGATGTACAAGCCGAGGTGGACAAACAAAAGCTCGCATATCATAGCCAGTATTTTACATCGCTCTTCTCTCACGGCTTTAAGGATTCAGAAGAAAAAGAACACATCCTCAATTATCAAATTGAATCCCATGTTGTACAGGTTAGATAATTCGGTCTCTTAATCTTGGATCTCTCGGTGGGCGCTTCATTTTGAAGAATCAGTATGCTCCGAAATCTTATTTTATTAAGAAAAGTCTCTCGATCGGATTACTTGTGGTAAATTATTTGTTGTTAAAGATAAATGCGACGTAATTTCTACTGGTTTGCCCATCCCTTGTTTAGTAATGCAAACTGTATAATAGACGGTATAATGCATGGTCCCAAGCAGTGCAGTGAGCCTGGTCAAATATTTCTGACTTTCCGCTATTATGAACATCTTTATCTTTCTAGGACTTTGCTAATTGGATTAATAACGATGAATATTCCAAAAACCATCCGTTTGAGCGCATAAAACTCTGTATGATCAAGTTCCTGAACGATCGTTTCAAAGATCTTATGAGCCTACTGCGTTTGGGTATTATACTTACCGCTGATAGTTTAACGGATGATGTAACGTACATTATTGTACAATATTGGTTACACCCGGATAAGGTAATCGATATATGGTTATTGGCAGAAGAATTGGGTAGCTACGTATTAAGAGACATCTGCGTAGCAGTTTGTTTAGATCGTTTCTCAGAATTACCTATCTCTTTACTCGTTCACCTGTCCAAGGACAATTTTACAAAGTTAATTGGCAATGTTAACATACGATGTACCAAGGAATATTTGTGCCGCGCACTCGATGAATGGGCACTGCATAACTCAGTAACTATATTTGACTCGAATGCATATTTCATTGCGATTACATGCATAAACCTAAAATTTGATCCTAATCACAATATATACCATATTTTAAGCTTGCAACTCCAGAGAAAATAGATGTGCCTATGACACGAAAGCCAGAGTTTATACGGGCTATGTTAGTGTATTTATTAGACGCATCCGGAACTAAAAAGCCGTGGCTCTATAGCTGGGACGGCGTTACGTTATTGCAGATAGTAGAGCTTAAGGATGTGAGAAAGTACCTTTCGCGTTCTTCTACCAAAGCTTTAATGGGAATGCGGGTGACGGGTAGAGGCACGTATTTTTGTCATGCTTACGTTCGGCTTGCTGATACTTTTTTAGAAATCACTTTTTAGGATATAACATATATATGATTGGTGGAGAATTTGGATTAGGTACTGGTCACTTTAACAAGATGATTTGGCGTTATTGCCTTATATCCAAACAGTGGTATTATCAAGCAAGGTACACAAAAATTATCACTCGCCACTTTATAATGGTGTACATATTTTTCTTATATTTTTGTACAATGAAATTTCAGCTTACCCATACCAAGGCGGCACATGGTCGCCGCATTCGTAAAGAATAAATTGTTTCTGGTGGGCGGAGTAGGACAGCACCGGTTAAAGTTGTCCAGCGTCGATATACTCGATATTTATACAGGTGCAAATCGTGTAAATTATAGCAGGCTGCTGCGAGTGTAGATTCATACGGCGTTTCTATGTACCTTGGTTTTTAAGTCTAACGAATACTATTATAGGAACCGAAGTTTGTAGGTGCGTGGACCAAGGCAGCGCCGGTCCCAGAATGTTTTACGGAAGTACCGAGTTTTTGTGTCCAAGATGAGAAGCTCTTTCTGCTGATATCCATGTTGTATATTTACCACCATGAAACCGATTGTTGGCAAAAAGTGGAGATAAAGAATAGACCTACAGGGATAGGTACTTCAATTTTCATGCCGTTCGACGAAACGTTCTTTTTGTCCCGTGAGTAACTTTTATTACGGGACTACGTATTATTCGCTCGCATGAAAAAGCAAGGACGTAGAAAACATTTTCAGTTTGATCCATAGGCACGTATATGGGCGAATCGGTTCTGACAAGGGTGACCTTGAAAAAAGGTACAACTTGTATAAAAAAAGAGCAGGACGATCCGTGTAACAGAGAGATACCGGAAGTTACGTCGGTGGTTGCATTCTCTGACTACAATTTCATATTTACATCCATGGACGATATTGGTTTAGTGACGATAGGGCAGCCGCACGAGCCGTGGCAACACATGCATTTTCATATATTCAATGAAAAACGAAAGGAAGTAGAGGATATTATTTTTGATTCTACGTGCGCATCTTTCGAAATTATTCATCCATCTACCTTACGCCGCATCGATTCGTCATGATGATGCAGTTACTCTCCGACATTTTACAAAAGAAAGAAATAAACTTATATGAACCGATGTTATCGATCCTCAATTTTTTACTCAATTTCTTCTTTAATACCGATCCGAGTTTACATTATTTACATGCACAAGGGCTCCAATTTATTTTCTTATGCCGCGATTCAAGGTCACGTTGTTATCGATGCAGAAAGTACGGGCCAAAAAGTTGATGAATCATATATTTTATTTATCGTAAATTTTGGAACGGAAGCAGTCTTCAAACGAGTATAACACGACGTGTGTACAATTACTTGGAATAAAGGTGGGTGCATTTCGGCGACAGCGATCGCGGTCTCCGAATAGGACTGGCAACCGGAGAGATTCGACGAGATTCATTGAACGGTGGATAGTTCGATAGGTTCGAGGATGCTGGCTATCCCGCCGTAATCTCAATCGTCCAGGCTACCCGTAAACCCGTATTGGCTGCCGCCGCCTTGCACGGCTGTGTACTTAAAATATGCTAAGTCGTGTGTACAGCAAAGCTCATATTAGCGTGCAGATTGCGCGTGCTATCCGTAACCATTTACATGTATATATATATTTCTTCTTGCCCGGTCCTTTTTATTATTTATACCATATAACGACACGATTGTTGCGATATGCGACATACACACAGCGAGAAAATATAGCGTTTCATAATAATTTACGTAGATAACAGCGAGAATAAGACAGTCCTGCGGATATTTTTTTTTCCTTATCCTTATACACCAATATTTGATCTATCGTCACGACACACTCCCCACATCGTTGGTTTCTTTCGTTTTCGTCTCGGTCTCGTCGCGTATCTTTGGCGACGGCCTCGTAGAACCTGGAAGTGGAAAGAAAAAGGGACGAATAGATATACGTCTCGGGTAGACTCTCGATAGAATCCGCCGAACCTTCTCACACTGCGATTCGTTGCTCCTCAAATCCGTAATGGGCTCAGATGTCGCCGGGGTTGGTGACGTTGAGGGCGAAGGCCGCGTTCGTTTCTCCCTTCTTGCCGATCGCGCGTGCAACGTACTGGCCCACATCGCTGGCCGTGCATGATTTGATGCCCAACTCGAAGGCCTTGTCGCCGTCCGAGCTGAAGAGGTACCTGCTGCTACTTTCGGGGATGGCTTTGCCGTCCTTTAGCCACGTTACTGCAACGCCATAACGAACTCGATTTCATCCGTCCTTCGCGGTCCGTTCGAACTTGGATCTTTCGAAGGAAAGGAGATGGTCGGAAAGGGAGAGCAAACTTACCCTTCAAAGGCGCGGTTTCAGTCTTGCACGTAAATGTTACCGATTCACCTTCGCTCACCGTTGCAGATTGTGGGAATGTCGTGAAGACCGGGCTCTTTGGTTCCTCGTTCGGGACTGTAAAAGGATACGAGGATCGTTAGACTCCTCGGCTACGCGTCTCGGCGACTCCTGTAGGTGTATCGTCCAAGTGATCTTACCGAGCACGTTTAGCGTGCACGACGAGAAGCTCTCTCCTGCATCGTTGAACGCCTCGCACGTGTATGTACCGGAGTCTTCGGGGAAGATTTCGGCGATATTCAGTTTGTAGATATTAGCCTCGTTGGTGTACTGGAAGTCCTTGCTCGGCTTGATCTCCTTATTGTTGTGCAGCCATACCACGTCGAATTTATTGGCTCCTATTATTCGGCAGCTTAGAATCACCGCCTCGCCGTCCTTGACGAACATACTGCTAAGATGGTCCACGATCTTCGGGGGCTTGTCGTCGCTCTTCTTCTTGGCGGCAGCGTGCTCCATAGCTGCGAAACGGTGAGAAGGTCGAACGGTTTGATTTTGAGAGGCGCGAGAGTCGACCCGGCATGTCCCCGGTTCGTTGTTCCCTTCCACTTACGTTTAATGGTGAGCTTGCAAGACGTGCTGACGGTACCCAAGCTGTTGTTGGCTTGACAGACGTACTCTCCCTCGTCCTCGGGGAAGACCTCGTTAATAACCAAGGTCGCCACTCCGCGCTTATACTTTAGTTCCATGATTTCCGAAGAGCTGAGCATCTAAGTTTAAAAACGCAAAAGATACTCGTTACTATTCTCCCCCTCTCTCTCTCTCTCTCTCCCCCCCCCCCCCATCTTGTCTCTTTCTTGATACCATATGTATCAGCCAAGGGATTGGGATATTCTTATGCACATATAAAAGTTCAAACCTCGGTTTTTCCCGAAGCCTCCTAAATTCGAGAGCTATTTACCTTGCCGTTCTTCGTCCACGTAATCTGTGGCTCTGGATCGCCATCGACCTTCGCGGAGAGCTCTAACTGTTCACCGTCGTTGACGGTAAGGTCGCTCAATTTTTTCACGAACTGCGGCGCTCTCATACCGTCGTCCGAGGGAGCTACGAGATCGCGAGGACGACGTTGTTACATACGATATACGTACATTGTTACAGTCTGTACTCCTGAAGAAGCTTACGAATGAGTTCCTTGGTGGTGCTCCTGGACCGTGATGGGCTGCCGCTGGCATCCAGGGAGCTACCGTATTTCTTGATGCTGCGCTTGTCCGACGATTCGGCGATCTTCGTGGAGGAAGTATCGGTGGCCTGAAAATGGATCGTTCCACTCTCTCCGTATCGAAATCTTAAAGATACCGCCAAGTCTTGGCATCGATCGGATGACTTACCCTGTAAGAGGAAGAGGAATTGTGCTTAATGCTGCTGGAAGAGCTGCTATAATTGTGCGAGGTACTCGAATGGCCCTGCGTCGTGGTCGAACTGTATCCGCTATACCCGCTAGATTTGTGGATCGTTACGATCGGTGGTGGTGCCGGTTTGATCGGTTGCTCTATGAATCTGCGATCTGTATAAAGAACGGGGCATATTTTTAGCGCGTGCTCCTAAGCGCGATCGGCCTCGGATCGAGTTAACTTTCGTCCTTGCGGCGTTTAAGGTTGAATGGGGAAGAACACAGGAGCGTCTACTATACGGAGCTAGCCACACGTGTATGCGTAAGTGATTATTTGCAACGGAAGAATTAGTAAATCGTCGTTGCCAATCTAAAGCGGGACCACTTGCCGCAAAGGTGTAAGGTCTGCGTGAAAAACAAAAAAAAAAAAAAAAAACGTGGGGGCTTTGGGAGGATATTTCGTTCGACTACCGAGGACTCGTCCTTTCTACCAAGATCTAGTAGGGTCGATTCGAATGAAAAACCAGGAAGAAACTAGGGTGGAGTGCAAGGGGGGAAAATCTGTCGGAAATAGCTCTACCTCCGGAATGTAGGAGGTCGTGCGCTAATTTCACTTGCTCCTCGGTTTCTCCAGTGCCTATAAATAAATATGCGATGAGTATCCCGCAGTTCGGGGCAACATTGTGTCGCTTTAATGCTAAATCGACCGGCGTGTTATTTACAGTACGTACTTTTAGCCGCCGTAGATAGTTGTATCCGATCGACCAGCTATAATTTCGTCCTATAGTATTGTTAGATCTTTTATCCGATGCAGGATAGAGTTCTTACCTTCTACGATGACGACGCAGCTGGTCTCGTCCTTTCCATGCTTGTTCGTCGCTACGCAGCGGTACTTGCCGCTATCCTCGGGTTTGCAGTCGATTATCTCCATAGTGACGACACCGTCCGCGTTCGTCATGGAATAGTGATGCTTCGAAAGCTCATCCCTGTCCTTGTACCACTTGACGGAGGGCGGTGGATTGCCGCTCAGGCAGCAGAGCAGCTTGCAGGTTTGCCGAATCTGGATGACGCGAGGACGAAGCAGGAAGGTGAAGCTGGGGGCCGATTCGATGGTCTCCAGCCATACGTTGTAACCGAGCGGCTCTCGTCTGCGGACCGGGTGTAGCTCGGGTCTGTACTTCGGAATTTCTCTGGGCAGTGCTGAAAGGTCAAACGGGAGGAACGTTTATCGGCGTGAAACTCGCAAGCCGTGGTAGCATTCCTTCCTCGTATTCGCGAAGGCTGGAGCCGGAGCAGGGCGTATTTGACTCACGTTGCACATTGAGGAATACCACTTCCTCTCTGTAGCCGTAATGATTCTCGGCTCTTATGACGTATTCCCCTCTGTCCTCCAACTTGACCCTGTTGATGATGAAGGTGTAATCGTCGCCGTGGTATCGTTTCATAAATTTGACGGACTGTCGGAGCTCCTGGTTATTGTGGAACCAAGTGAGGGTCGGCGATGCGATCGCTATTACGCGGCACGTGAACTTTACGCTCTGTCCCTCGTAAGCAAACGCGCTTTGCGGTTTGATGACGAATCTCGGCGCCGCTTGTCGTCGATCTGTGCGAATCGGAGAAACGGTCATACGGTATTGCCACAGGGAACGGTTCTACCGACTTTATCGAGCAAAGGGGGACGAATCTCCCGAAGACTCACCGAAGCAAGAGTCGTAGATTTTGTATTTCTCTATCAACAGTTTCCTGAGGGAGGAGTACTCGGCTAACCGGCCAATGGGCAGGACGTATTTGTCCCAGTTTTCGTACTTGGCCCGGAGCCTGTCTCTGAAGCTGAGGTAGCGACTGCTGGAGATCGGGTTGGTTCTATCGCTGTGGTCGCCGGTCAGCCATGGATGCAGTAGACACTCGTGGGCGGTCATGCGTTTCCTGCGGAAGACAAATCGTATTTACGACCCACGTCAAAGACGGGCGTTTTTCTACGCGAGACAAGTTGGACGCACTCCTTGTTCTTGACGAGTAAGCGCCTGATGAAGTCCTTGCCCTCTTCGGAGACGTCGCGGAATGCTTCCTCGTCGAAGTCCCAGTCGCAAGCCTTAACGTTTTTCAGGGTCTCGATGTCGTTGTCACCGGCAAACGGCGAGAGTCCGCTCAATCTGTCGCGTGAAAAGTTGGCTCGTCAAACGATATCTGGGCCCCGGGGGCTCGGGGGCTCGGGGGCTCGGGGGATCGGGGAATCGGGGGGTTCGGCGAGGAGCAAGAATGCTCGCGCAACTCACAGAACATAAGCCAAAACACCGCAGGCCCACATGTCCGTGTAAAAACCAACTGGCTCTCGTTCGACGATCTCGGGGGCGGCGAATTCGGCGGTGCCGGTGCTGATCTTGACCACCTCGTTGGGATCGAGTTTCGTGGCTAGGCCAAAGTCGATCAGCTTGACGTTCGTGCTGCTACGCGTTTGACACATTATGTTCTCCGGCTTGATGTCTGTAAAGGAGGATACCTCTCGAAATCGTGGCCGCTTTGGGGGGAAGGCGAGATGGGGGCGGGGGAGGATGCAAAGTGGCGGGCATACCGAGGTGTATGATGTTCTTCTCGTGCATGTGCTTGACGCCCTCGCATATCTGGCGCATGTAATTGATGACCTCGGCCTCGGACATCGTGTAGCCCTCCGCAGTGATTCTCTCGAAGAGCTCTCCGCCGGACAAGCTGACGAGACAAAAGATCGAGATAAAGGGATAGAGCGGTCGGTTATGAGGAGGGGGAGCCGGCAGCGCCGTGAGCGGTCGATCGAACGAGATACTCACAACTCGAAGATCAGTATCATCTCGTCGTCGTCCTCGAAGGCGTCGTGCAGATTGATGAGTTTGGGATGATGCAGCTGATTCATTATATCGATCTCCTTCCTGATCAGCTCCTTCTCCATGACGTGGGAAACGGGGATGAACTTGGCGGCAAAGATATTTCCCGTGGCCCGCTCGCGGCAACGGTGAACCACGCCGAAGGCACCGGTCCCGATTTCCTCGAGGATGTCGTACTTGTCGTAGACCGAGGTGTGCTTTATCTCGACCGGCTGCGGCACGTACTTGCTGTAAATATCGAAGACGAACTGGTCGTAGTCGTGGGGCTTCTCGTCGCTGCGTCCGCGAATCTTCTTGCCGCTCTCGTCGAACTCGTACTCCTTCTTCTTGAACTCCCTCTTGACGATACCCTTGGTCGTGATCAGAGGCGTCACCTCGCTGGGATCCGATCTGCCGTAGACGTTCTCCGCGCAGATGCGGAAGTCGTACTGATGCCCGGGGCTCAGCCCGGTGACGGCCATCGTGCAGAACCTAGTGTTTCCAACCCTGATCCAGCTGGTCATCGGGTGCTCTCGCTTCTCGACGAGGTAGTTGGTGATGTTGCTGCCACCGTCCCAAACCGGTGGTTTCCAGCTGAGCGCCAGGGAGTCGTGGCCGACGTTGTCGATCTGAGGGAATCGCGGTGGATCCGGACGATCGCTTATCTGGATCTTGATGATGGCCGAGTCCTGGCCAAGATCGTTCTCGGCCGTGATGCGGTACGGACCGGAGTCGATCCTGTTGCCGTCTCGGATGGTCAGTACGGCGTGCCTCTCCTTGACGTCCACCGCGTAATGTCCGCCGGACTCGATCACCTCTCCCTCTCTGATCCAGCTGATCTTCGGCTTGGGATAGCCGGTGAAGGGTATCTTGATGACCACGTTGACGCCCTTGTCGAAGAAGGCGGTGTCTCGGAACCTCGGCGGCACGTTCAGCTTGGGCGGTGTCTTTATGAACAATTCGCCCTTGGTGGACTTGACGCCGCACTTGTTGACGGCCCGACAGAAGTACTCGTCGGCGTCCTCGCCGAAGACGTCGCGTATTATCAGATTGTGCACGTCGCCCTCGGAGTAGATGCTGTACCGGCACCCGTTCACTATCTCGCGCGCTCCCTTGAACCACGTGATCGTGGGCTTTGGCGTACCGACGATCTTGCACTGGAACTGAGCGTTGTGGTTCTGCACGCAATTGACCTTGTGCAGAGGCTGGAGGATCTCCGGCGGTTTGGCCGCCTGCGGATCGACGATCTTGACGGAGGTCGAGGCCTTGGATTCCGGGCCGAGACCCGCCGCGTTTTGAGCGAACACGCGGAACTCGTACTGTCGTCCCTCTATCAGATTCGTCACGTTGATCTGGGTGGGCAAGCAGATGGCCACGTTGACGCGCTGCCAGGTCTGACTGCCGGCCTCGCGCTTGTCGATCCAGTATCCCTGAATCTTCGAGCCGCCGTCCGTCTCCGGCCTCTCCCAGGAGAGATTTACGAAGTCGCCGCCAACCTCGATGACCTTCGGCGTGCCCGGTGGGCCGGGAGGGTCGAAGGGCGCCTTCGCCTTGATAGGATTGGCGCCCTCGAGAGGCGGGCCCATGCCATTGTCGTTGACCGCCATCACGCGGAACAGGTACTCCTGGCCCTCGGTCAGACCCTGCACGACGAAGGAGGTGTCCTTGCAGAAGGAGGAAACGGTGATCCAGTGGGTGTGGCTGACGTCGCGACGCTCGATGACGTAGTGAGTGACGCGGAGACCACCGTCGACCTTGGGCGGATGCCAGGACAGGGTGCAAGTGTGCTTGTCGATGTCCGAGACGTCGAGAGGGCCCGTCGGGGCTCCGGGCAGGCCGGTTATGTATACGCGGAAGGAGCCGCTGACGCTACCGCTGTCGTTCGATATCGACAGATCGTAGACACCCGCGTCGTCCTGCTCGATTTCCTTTATGAAAATGATCAGATACTCGTCGAAGATCGTGTACTTTATGTGCGTCGTCTCGACGATCTTGCGACCGTCCTTCTTGAGGGCGATGTCCATCGGCTGGTCGCCGCTGTAGTAGATCTTGATCTTGGTGTTGTCGCGCTCCGCCAGATACAAGTCGCCCGGCATGCGCTCGATGCGCGGCGGAGAGCCTATCTTCAAGCGCGAGCTCGTCGTCGCCAGGCCGAGGGGATTCGAGAGCTGGCAACTGTAGTCGCCGTCGTCGGCGTCCATCACCTCGGATATGACGAGCCTGTAAATGCCATCGAAGGCCTCCGCGCGTACTCGACCACCGAGGGTGATCTCTCGTCCGTTTCTCAGCCACCTGCGAACGGGAGGGAGCTCTGAGAATGGGAGAAGGGAGGATCGAGGGTGTAAGGCAGCCTCTCAAAATCGGCTCTCCCCGATTCGCTTACCTGGCGGTCGGCTGCGGCGTCCCGGTCGCCTCGCACTCGAAGACGAGCGTCTTGCCGAGGGGCACGTTTTGCGAGATGGGCAGACTTCGGACGATCTCCGGCCTCTCGCCTCCCTCGACCTCGCAGATCTTGACGGGGGTCGTGCAGGAGCTCGGCTCCGATCGGCCCGCCGCGTTCACGGCGAATATCCGGAACTCGTAATCCCCACGCTCGATGAGGTGCAGCACCGTGTACTCGGTGTCGGTGACGTTGTACTCGTTGCACTTGGCCCATATCGCGCTTCCGACCTCCCGCTTTTCGACGATGTAACCGGTGATGCGGCTTCCGCCGTCGGAAACCGGCGCCTCCCATTTCAGGTCGACGTAATTCTTCCCGACCTTGACGACCTGCGGCGTACCGGGTGGCGAGGGCACGTTGAACTTGCTCTTCAGTCGGAACGGCGCCGAGGGTGGGCTCGGCTTGCTGAAGCCAGCCGCGTTCTTCGCCCGCACGCGGAATTCGTACTCGTGTCCGCTCTGTAGACTGTAGCAGATGTAGGTGGTATCCTTGACCAGGTAGTCGTTCGCCACTCGCCACTGAGCGTCGTCCGCAGGGTCCCGGAACTCGATCTTGTAGCCCTGGTGGGGAAAGAAACTTGGAATTTGAGCCCATCCGCGCATCGGATTTCGAGACTCTCCGGATTTCCGAAGGCTGAGCGTTACCTGAACGCGGGAACCTCCGTCGGATATGGGGCGCGTCCAAACCAAGGTCGCGTTCGAGGTATCCCAGTCGATCACCCGCGGCTGGCCCGGCGCGTCCGGCACCGTGAAGGGGAACTTGGCCGTTATCGGTTCGTCGGCCTGCAGCGGCTCCGACGCCCCGTACTGATTCTCGGCCCTCACGCGGAAGTTGTAGGTGCGATTTGGCTCCAGGCCGATCACGTCGTAGTGAGTGTTCCTCACGAAGCTGCTCAGCTTGACCCAGTACTGAAATTAATTTGCACCGTTAATACCCCACCTCGTCCTTCCTTTCTCACGGGCCCGAGCCGAGGACTGGCTGGCGGCCATCGGGGCGCCTCGACCGAAATGGGAGAACGTAAAGGGGTTAAGGGGAGAAGTGTTTGGAAGGCTCCTTACGCCCGCGGGATCCAATTTCTCCACGATGTAATTGGTGACGGGCGAACCGCCATCGTCGAGGGGCGGTTTCCACGCGAGCGTGCAGGTCTCCGGAGTGATGTCGGAGATATCCAAGGGTCCTTGCGGCGGCGAAGGTTTGTCTTGCGAAGGAGAAACGACAACGAATGAGGCATCCTCCGAGAAACGCTCGAGGAAGAGAGAGACGCTTTGGGCGCACTCGCGACTCACCGACGACGAGGACCTTGCAGGAGGCGGAGTCCGTGCCGACCGTGTTCGTTAGATAGATCGTGTAGGAGCCGGTGTCCGACCTCTTGGCCTTCTTGTTGACGAACTGCGAGGCCACGTCCGTGGTATCGAACTTGATCCTGTCGCCCGTGAGAACCTCCTCGCCGTTGATGGACCAGCTTGGTCTCGGCCTTGGATTGGCGGTGTAGGGAACGGTGATCGTGAAGGGCTCGCCCGCGATCACGGTCATGTCGCGGATACTGAGGTCGCTGGTTATCTTCGGCGGGACTGAAAATAAGGGGGACGGTCAGTCCGGGCCTTGCGCGGAATGCGGCTCATCGGCGAGGCCGGGGCCCCTCGATCGACTCACAGGGTGGTGCGCTCGCCCTGATAACGTCCGAGCTCGAACTCCAGGGTCCACGACCGGCCGCGTTTTCGGCAGCCACGCGGAACTCGTAATCGTGATTCTCGATCAAACCGGTTACCCTGCAACGATCGTTATTCGGGCTAAGAGCGTAAACGCGAGGAGGATTCTTGAAGAATCTGCACGGCCGATTTTTCGCGATCCATTCCTTCGCCAACGGTGCTTGTACGCGTTAACGGGCCGGAGGTTACTTGCCTGTAGGTGGTGTCGTGCACGAGGGACGGGGTGGCCTTGACCCACTTGTCCTCGCTGAGCAGACGCTTCTCGACGACGTATCCGATGATCGGGGAGCCTCCGTCGTGACGGGGTTTCGTCCAGGTGATCGTGATACTGTCCTCCGTCGTTTCCACGCCTCGAGGAGTTCCCGGTGCTCCCGGAGGATCGAAGGGGTGTCTTGCCTTTATGGGATCGATCGTCGTAACCGGATCCGAGGTGCCGTACTGATTCTCCGCCATCACGCGGAACTCGTAGACTTGGCCGACCGTCAGGTTTCTTACGCGCACGAACGGCGTTGTCACGTAGCTGCTCACCTGCAATGGAGCGATGATTGCGTCGACGATGGTTTATCGATGGAGCACGATCTCGTAGGGGAGAAACGGAATGGGAATAGCTCGTGGGAACGAACCTTCGACCAGGTGGCCGCCTTAGGCTCGCGCTTTTCGATGACGTAATTGGTGATGTCCGCGCCGCCGTTGTCCTTGGGCGGATTCCAGAAGAGGGTGAGAGCGTCGCCGGCAAATTCGTCGGCGCGCAGATTCTCGGGTGGATTGGGACGGTCGAGCACTTTGACGTTTACGGTCGCCGTGTCGAAGCCCGAGGAATTGCGCAGCTGAAGTCGGTACTGTCCACCGTCCGAGCGCTTCGAGTTCTTCACCACGATGCTGTTCGAAAGAATTCCCTTTAAAATCCAGTCCCGATCCGGTACCTACGTTTCTGCGCCTCTCGCCACCGTCCTTTCGAGGCCTCCTTTGGCCGTGGAATTTTATCGAAAAATATACCTGGCGTAATCGTCGGCCAGCTGTTGATGTACGCGCGAGTCGGACTCGTCCTTGACGACGTCGTTGGCGAACCACGTGGCGGTTGGCTTGGGGAAGCCGATGTAGGGCACGTGAATGCAAAAGTCTTCGCCGGCGCGGACGGTGATGTCGCGCACACCACCGAGATCCATGACCGGCTTGTTGGGCTGTTCCTCGATGACGATCGGGTTGCTGGATCGACTGGGATCGCTCTTACCAACGTCGTTCACCGCGATCACCCTGAAGAGGTACTCCTCACCCTCGGTTAGTTTCGGCACGGTGTAGACGTTCGCGGGTATCGGAGCTCCGTTGACGTCGTTCCACTCGTCCTCGCCCCGGGCCTTCTTCTGGACGATGTAGCCTCGGATCTTTGCCCCGCCATCGCTGCGCGGCGGCCTCCAGCTCAGGGTCACCGAGTCCTTCGTTATTCTGTCGGGTTTCGGTGGCTCCGGAGCATCCGGACGCACTGCGAAGGAGGATCGTACGGCTTTCCTCAGGCCTTCGTTCCCTTTCGATCGTTCGCATCGAGATTCGAGGGATTCGGTTCGATTTACTCACGTCGTTGATGTCCGGCCGTGATCGGTTCGGTGGGCTTACTGGGCTTGCCGGGGCCAGCCTCGTTGACCGCCACCACTCGGAATTCGTATTTGGAGCCCTCGTGAAGGTCCTGCACCGTGAAGGTCGTATTCGGTGTCGGGTAGTTGTTCACCTTGAGCCATTCCCCGCCTCGCTCTCGCCTCTCCACGTAATAACCTACGATCGGAATGGGGTAGTGTCTCGGGAAGCGATGGAAATCGCGCGAGGTTTTCGTTGGACGAAGGAATTCTTACCGGTTATGGGTTTGCCCCCGGTGTTTATCGGTGGATTCCAGAAGAGGCTGCAGCTGTTGGGCGTGTAGCCCAGAATCTCCGGCTGGCTGGGCGCGTCCGGCGGATCGAACGGACTCTTCGCGATTACGGGCTTACCCTCCAGGGGTTCCGACACTCCGTACATGCTCTCGGCGCGCACTCTGAAGACGTACTTCTTGCCCTCCGTCAGGCCCTTGGCCGTGTAACTGGTTCTCGGGCAATATCCCGGTACTTGGCGCCAGTTGTCGGAACCGTAGTCGGAGATTTCCACGATATAGTTCGTGATGTCCGATCCGCCGTCGTCCAAGGGCTTGTTCCAGGATAAGGAGACCGTGTCGTGGGTCGTGCCCGTGTACTGCAGGGGTCCTTGAGGTGGTCCCGGTTTGTCGACCACGGTCACCTCGATGTCCGCGAAGTCACGACCGTGCTCGTTCGTCGCCGTTACCGTGTAAATCCCACCGTCGTCCCTTACGGATTTCTCGATCAGCAGCTGAGTACGATCGCTCTTGGTCTCGGTCTGAGAATCGTTTCGAATTACGCGAGCGTATTTGGAAGTTTTCGCGAGAAAGAAAGAGAGAGAGAGAGAGAGAGAGAGAGGGGGAGAGAGAGAGAGAGAGAGGGAGAGAGAGAGAGTAATGCGCGAGAGCTGTGCTCACCGATAGACGTAGAGTCTCCACCAGGGACCGGCCATTCTTGGTCCACTCTATGGTCGGCGTTGGTGCCCCTGACAGGGGGATGTTGACGTTGATCGGTTCTCCGGCACGCACCTTGATCTTGCGCCCGATCAAAGCGTCCAAATTCAGCTTGGGCTTTTCCTTCATCGGCTTCGCGATGAACACCGCCGAGGTGTCGCTCGGCTTGCCCGCGCCGGCCGCGTTTATGGCCGCCACCCTGTACTCGTATTGGTGTCCCTCGGTTACGTGGTCGTCGTAGAACTCCGCGTATCTGGCTGGCTCCTTGGTCATCTTTATCCAACGGCCGGTGGCACGATCGCGACGCTCGACGTCGTAGCCGATGATCTTGGAGCCACCGTTGCTGATCGGCGCCGTCCATTTGATCTTTATGTGATCCTTGTCCGCATCCACGCATTCCGGCTTTCCGGGCTGACCAGGTGCCACTGCGCGAAGAGTCATCGATCGCTCGATTATTTGTCCCTTCGATCTTTCGAATCGATCACCCCCGATCGTTACGCGACTCAAAATCCACCAGCCCAAGGTGGACTCTGAACCACCTAGACGACCTTAGCGATCGGCGGTATTTATGCGCGCCAGTGAAAGGCGCCAGGCCGTTTGATTCTCACCGAATTGATTCTTCGCGACGATGGATCGGTCCGTGGTCAATGGCTCGGAACGGCCCTGAAGATTTTCCGCGCTCACTCGGAACTCGTAGGTCGTGCCTTCGAGCAACCTCGGCACCGTCGCGTGATTGTACTTGGGGTTGACGTGCGTCACGGCCGGGACCCAGCCACCGCCGTGCGTCAGGTCACGCTTCTCGATCACGTATCCACTGCAAAGCGTAACGCGGGCCTGCTCGGTCAGACCGCCCTACCATATTTTCCTAGATCGTAAAGTACGGCTCGACTCACGTGATTTCGCTACCGCCATTGTCCTTTGGTGGCTTCCAGGATAGGGTGACCGATTGACTCGTGATCTCCTCGTACTGGAGCGGAGCTTCCGGTGGGCCGGGTCTGTCCAGTACGATCACCTGGAAACTGCCTTCGTCGATGCCACTGCTGTTCTTCAGCAGCAGATGATACGATCCAGAGTCCGATCGCTTGGCGTTGACCGTGTGCACGATGGTGTGATAGCCGATCGAGGTCACGGTCGTTCTGTCCGTCGTTTCCAACGATTTGCTTCCGACGCTCCAAGTTACTTCCGGAGTGGGCTCACCCACGAAGTCGATGTCCACGTGGAAGATCAAGCCGGCCTTGATGCGAATGTCCTGCAGGGGCGTCTTGATCTTTGGAGCCACTGCGAGGCGAAAGATCGTTTCGTACATATCCGGCCGTCGATAGTCGCGAATGGATCGCTCGCATCGCCGAGAGGATTAAAGGGGGGGAGGGGGGGGGGGGGGAGGCACTCACGATAGCGCGGCTTGGCGGTGACCAGGTCGCTCGGCTCCGAAGGCTCCGATTGTCCGGCCGCGTTAACCGCGATCACTCGGAACTCGTATTCCTGTCCTTCCGTCAAATCCGGCACGGTGGTGCTCGTTTGTCCGGCTGGCACGTGGACCGCGTTCACCCAGTAAGGATTACCCTTCTCCTTCTTCTGGACGATGTAGCCGGTGATCGGCGAGCCACCGTCGTTCTTGGGCTCCGGCCACTGCAGATCTACGTGATCCCTGTCCCAGTCGGTGATCAATGGTTTGCCGGGCGCGTCGGGCTCGTCTGAAATGCACGAGGCGTTACGCGGAATCGTATCGCTCGCGGCCAGGCCCCCGAATCCCGTATCGACGTTATCTTCGATATGGAATATACTACCTATATATAGCTACCCACGGCCAGCAGTCCTGGATCCGTGTATATACCAACCGTAGAGGTTCTTGGCTATTATGCTCTTGGCCGTTTCCAGGGGATCCGATTCTCCTATAGTGTTGACCGCCTTCACGCGGAAGAGGTATTCCTTACGATGGGTGAGCCTGCTCACTTCGTGACTGAGAACCATGCTCATACCGGCATCGGACCAGGTGCCTCGCGAGAGATCCATCTTTTCGATGATATAGTGCAATATAGGGCTACCACCGTCGTCGAGGGGATGACCCCAGGCCAGGTGACAGCCCTCCTTCGTTATCTTGCTCACTTCGAGGGGCTTCTGCGGTGGGGACGGTCTATCCAGAACGGTCACCCTCGCGCTCGAACTGAAAGATCGAATCGAGTTACCTCTCGCGCAGTCCCGCGTTAACCGACCCTTTGGAGTAGCGGCAAACGATCCTGCCGATTACCTGAACTTGCCGTGCTCGTTTTGCAAGCTGAGAGCGTAACGTCCCGTATCGGAGCGCATCGAGAAGGGAATCTCGAAGGTGGTCTCGGTGTGAGTGGTGAATATCTCGTGACGAGTGTCCGCCTCGATCGGTTCACCGTCGAGCGTCCACGTGGCCTTCGGCTTGGGGGAAGCTTCGAAGGGAATGATGTAGCCGATCTTCTGTCCGGCGCGTACCACCAGATCGTTGAGCAAATGAGTGTCGAAGGAGGGCGCAACTGCGATCGGAAAAGAATTAAAGCGTCGAGGCAGAGCTCGCTGCTGGCAGAGGCGAGGACTCGCTTCTGTAAAGAAGACTCTACTCTACTCACGGAAGCGTGGTTTAGCGACGACCGGTACCGAGGCGTCCGAGGGATCGCCGGGGCCGCCCTTGTTGACGGCGATAACCCTGAATTCGTATTCCTGACCTTCCACCAAGTCCGGTACCGTGGCGCTGGTCTTGTTGCCCGGTACCTCGACGGCCTTCTCCCACTGACCGAAGCGCGGCTTCTTCTCGATGATGTATCCCGTTATCGGGGAGCCGCCGTCCTTCTTGGGCGGTGCCCATTCGAGATCAACGTGATCCTTGTCCCAGTCCGTGGGCACGGGCGCGCCGGGCTTGTCCGGCTTGCCGAACGGATCCTTGGCCGTGATGGTGTCGAGTCCCGTCAACGGAGCTGACTCTCCCTGCTTGTTCACCGCCCTCACGCGGAACTGATAGTCGTGGCCCTCGATCAGATGATCGACGCGGGCGGACGTCGTGGTGGCCTCTGCCACCGGCACCCACCGCATGTTCTCCGTGTCCATCTTCTCCACCTGGTAGTACTGAATCTCCGAGCCGCCGTCGTCCTTCGGCGGACGCCACTTGAGGGCGCACCCGTTCCTCGTCACATTGTCCACCTTGAGGGGCCCCTCGGGCGGAGCCGGCACGTCCAGGACGTTCACGTTGAGCGTCGCCGTATCCTTGCCGTTTATGTTCTTCGCCACCAAGGTGTACACCCCGGAATCGGAGCGCTTGGCCTCCATGACGCGCACCTTGGTATTGTAGTCCTCGTTCGTGATCTTTATACGATCGCCGGCCACCACCACGGTCCCCTTCAGCGACCATTCCTTGCTCGGAGGCGGCTCGCCGATCACCGGGACGTCGAAGTCGTAGAAGCCGCCGGCGCGAACCTTCACGTCCAGCATGTACTTCCTGTCGATCTTCGGTGGTACTGTAACGAGATGGTTGCTCGCGTTGCACTACCGCCACTCCGGAGTCTCGATTCGCGGGGACTACGATTCGAAGATCCTAGCGGCCCGCCAACGCTCGCCGAATACTCACGGTTCTTGGGGCGCGCCAGGTGCGACTTGGAGGCGTCGGACGGCTCGCCGGGCCCAGCCTTGTTCACCGCTCTGACGCGGAATTCGTAGTGCGTACCCTCGATCAGATCCTCGACCCTTCCGCGATTCACGTCGCCCTCGACCTCGGCGCATTTCTCCCAAGTCGGGCTGTACTTGTCGCGCTTCTCTATGATGTATCCGGTAATGGGAGAGCCGCCGTCCTCCTCCGGCCGGTTCCACTGCAGCTCAACGAAGTCCCGATCGTAGTCGGCCACCGTCGGTGTCCCGGGCTTGCCCGGCTCGTCTACGATCGTCGAGCCTCGCGTTAGCTCTCCCGCCGGGCTAGCATCGACGCCACTTACCTTTTCCCAGGTTGCGCAACACACTCACCGAACGGATTCTTCGCTTCGACGCTCTGCATGGCGGTCAGCGGCTCGGACTTGCCCTGCTTGTTCACGGCCCGCACTCGGAACTTGTACTTGTGTCCAGGAGTGAGGCCCTCGACCTGCAAGGAGGTCTCGGCTCCGTCGGTTTCCCCGGCGGGCACCCAGCGGCCCGTCGCCTCGTCCATCTTCTCAACGACGTACTTCTCCACCGGCTGGCCACCGTCGTCCTCGGGTGGCTTCCAACTCAGTTTGCAGCCCTCCGCGTGCACGTCCGAGGCTCGAAGAGGGCCCTGAGGTGGACTCGGTCTATCCAAGACGGTCACCTTCACCACGGCCTCGTCCTTCCCGTTGATGTTCTCAGCGACGACCGTGTACTTGCCGGATTCCGCTCTGGTCGCCATTCTGACGCTCAGGCTGGTGTTGTAATCCACGTGCTTCACCTTGATGCGCTCCGTGGGCCTGACCTCCTTGCTACCGAGCATCCACCTGGTCGTGGGCGCCGGCTCGCCCGTTACCTTGACGTCGAAGCTGAAATTCTGGCCGGCCTTGATCCTCACCTCGATCAGATTCGTACGGTCGATCCTGGGCGCCTGGTTGCGCGGCTTGGCGATGATGGTTGGCGTCGGGTCCGAAGGCTCGCCAGGGCCGGCCTTGTTTACCGCCCTCACGCGGAATTCGTAGGGTTGGCCCTCGATCAGGTCCGGCACGGTGGCCGACGTCTCGTCGGCCGGCACCTCGAGCGCCTTCTCCCACTCGCCGTACTTGTCCTTCTTCTCGATGACGTAGCCCGTCACCGGAGAACCGCCGTCGTTCAGAGGCGGCGTCCAGGCCAGGTCGACGTGGTCCTTGTCCCAGTCGGTGGCCCGCAGGTCGCCGGGTTTGCCCGGCTCGTCTGGGACACATCATCGGGCGGTCAGCGACGTTCAAAAGGGTTCTACTCGAGGTCATTATTTTTTTTTAGGAGGGGGGGGGGGGAGGGGAAGAAGACGGCGAATAAGCGCTCGCACAAGCGGACCTACCGAAGGGATTCTTCGCTATTATCGATTGCTCCGCCTCCAAGGGCTTCGATTCTCCCTCGGCGTTGACGGCCGACACGCGGAAGAGATACTCCTTACCGGGGGTCAAGCCGCTGACTTCGAGACCTGAAAAAAAAAATCCGGTCCTCGATGAAGGATCGTCGCGTTGGACATTGGACAGAGGTGTACTCGGGACGACGGGGACTGGGGCAAACCTACTTGGCTCGGTGGAACGTCCGCAAGGCACCCAGCAGCCCGTTTCCGGATCCATCTTGTCGACCTGGTAATACTCGATGGGCGTGCCGCCGTCGTCCCTCGGCCTCTTCCACTTGAGCTTGCATCCCTCCTTGTGCACGTCGCTCACCTGGAGCGGACCTTCCGGCGGCATGGGTCTGTCGGTGACGGTCACCTGAACCGTCACGGAGTCTCTGCCGGAGGAATTGCTGGCCGTGACCGTGTAATCGCCGCTGTCGTCGCGCGCCACCGGCCTTATGCTGATCCTGGTGCTGTACTCGGAATTGTCGATCTGGACCTTCCTGTCCGAGTGCAGGGGGATCGCGCCGTATCGCCACTCGATGTGAGGCGGTGGCTCGCCGATCACGTTCGCGTCGAATTTGAGCATGGATCCGGCGGAGAGCGTGACATCGCGGAGATTGCGTCGATCGATCTTGGGCGCCACTGTGGATTTGGGAGAGAGAGAAAGGGGGGCATGGGTGAGGCGTCGATACCGATAGGTGCCAACATTCCTTTCGAAGGGCGTTACTCTTATATCTGGCCATTATATTTAGGCAAACGGTATGCGTTTCGCCGGACGATGCGATTCCACGTACGCTTACGGCCGGCCGCCTTGCGCGCCCAGTGCGCATCCTCCTCCTCCGTCTAACCGAGCTGCAAGGTCTAGCGTTTCGGTCCACCTTTCGCGGCCGACTCGAGTCGCTCGAGGAGAGGGACGCCCGGGTGCGCCCTGCGCGCGTACCGAGGATAGCTTTGCCGGAGCGCGAGGAATGCGCGATCGTCCAAAAGCGTCGTTCTAAATCGATACTTACAGAAGCGCGGCTTAGCCGTGAACGTTTTGCTGGCATCCCCTGGCTCCGATTGGCCGGCCTTGTTTACGGCGATCACGCGGAACAGGTAATCGTTGCCCTCGATCAGTCCGTGGACGAGAGCCTTCGTGTTGGGCGTCTCGATTTCGAGCGCCTTCTCCCACATCGTGCTGTACTTGTCCTTCTTCTCGATAATGTACCCAGTGATGGGCGAGCCACCGTCGCTGACGGGCTCCTTCCAAGTGAGCTCGACCTGGCTCGCGGTCCAGTCGACCGGTTCCGGTGCCCCGGGTGGGCTGGGCACGGCTGCGGAGGAAGATATCGGTCGATCGAGCGATCAAGCGGACATCCCGCGCCCGATAATGCCCGAGGATTCATCGGCGGCGTCGGCGGTAACGTCGAGGTATACTCACTGAAGGGATCCTTGGCGATGATGGAGCTAAACGTTTCCAAGGGCTCGGACTCTCCTTCCTTGTTGAGCGCCTTCACTCGGAACTTGTACTCGTGTCCGGGCGTCAGACCCTCCACCTTCATCTCGGGCCCGGTGGTCTTGCCAACCGGTAGCCACACCCCGGTCTCCGGATCGAACTTCTCCACGAGGTAACCCTCGATAGGCTCTCCCCCGTCGTCCTTTGGCTTCTTCCACTTGAGAGTGCAGCCCTCCTTGTGAATGTCGGACACCTCCAAAGGTCCCTCGGGCTTTCCTGGCTTGGCTGCAAGGAACGCACCGTATTTCTCCCCTTCCGCGTACGGCTTCGAAGCTCGAAACTCGTGCATCGCTACTCACAAACAACCGTGACCTCGACTTCCGCGGTGTCGGACCCGTGCTGATTCACGGCCGTGATCTTGTACACTCCGCTGTCCTTGCGCTCGGGCTTGTCGTTGAAGAATTTGCTGTTGTACGGCACGTTCTGGATCCTGCGATAGGTGGTCTGCTGTATACTCTTGTTGTTGATCACCCAGGTTACGTCCGGCGGCGGTTCACCGATGATCTTTACGTCAAAGTGGAAGCCCTCGTTCTCGCGCACGGTGACGTTGCGCAGATTCTTCCTGTCGATCTTGGGCGCAACTGTAGGAGGAAGAAAGTTCCGTTGAGCCGTCCGATAATCTCGAGCGGCGAATGGTCGACGCAAATTGGGTAGGGAAGGTTTTCTTACGCCTTCGGCTCTTGGCGGTGATAGGCTTGCTGGTGTCCGACGGCTCGCCCGGCCCGGCGGCATTGACGGCCTTCACGCGGAACTCGTACTCCACACCCTCGTCGAGATTGTCGACGCGCCCCTTGCAGTCGGGCCCGGTCTCGCAGGCCTTGATCCAACGCGGGCCGCCCTTCTCCCGTTTCTCGATCACGTAGCCGGTGATTGGAGATCCACCGTCGGTCAACGGTGGGGTCCATCTGAGATCGATGTGATCCTTGTCCCAGTCGGCGGCCTCCGGCCGACCGGGCGGTCCGGGTTCGTCTGCAAAGCGAGAGCGAAGTTGAATCGTTTCGCGATCGATCGGTCGACGCGCGCGTCCGCCAAGGACGGAATACAAACCGAAGGGATTCTTGGCGACGATGCCGTGCTCGGTCTCCAGCGGCTCCGACTCGCCCTCCGCGTTCACGGCGGCCACTCGGAACTTGTACTCCTGTCCGGGCACCAGGTTCTCCACCACCATGTTCGGCTCCTTGGTGCGGCCCACGGGGATCCACCTGCCGGTCTCCGTGTCCATCTTCTCGACGACGTAATGATCCAAGGGCGAGCCACCGTCGTCCGCCGGCGGATTCCACTTGAGCGTGCAGCCCTCTTTGTGGACGTCGGACACCTTCAGCGGGCCCTCGGGCTTCGAGGGCTTGTCCAGGACCAGTATCTCGATCGACGCCTCGTCCTTCCCCGAGCTGTTCTCCGCCTTCAAGGTCAAAGTGCCGCAGTGCGCCCTGGCGATGGAGCTGACCACGAACTTGGTTCTGTAGTCCTCCAACTCGATGGTCAGAACGCCGGCGGACTCTTGCTTGGCCTTGTTCAGGAACCAGGTCTTGCTCGGTGGTGGCTCACCGGTGACCTTGACGTCGAGCCGCACGTGATTGCCCGCCTTGATCGTGATGTCCTTCAGGTTGGTACGATCGATCTTGGGCGCCGCGTAACGATCCTTGGCGATCAGAGTGTCGCTCGGCTCGCTGGGCTTGCTCTGGCCGCCCTTGTTGACCGCCTTGACGCGGAACTGATATTTCTGTCCCTCGACCAGGTCCTCGACGCGGCCCTCCGTCTTGTTGCCTGGCACCTCGGCGGCCTTCTGCCACTTTCCGTACTGATCCTTCTTCTCGATTATGTACTTCTCGATCGGCGCCCCGCCGTCGTTCTTCGGCGCCTTCCACTTCAGATCGACGTGGCTCTTGGACCAATCCTTCAGGTCGGGCTTGCCAGGCGCGTCGGGCTCGGCTGCGGGGGAGAAAAGGGATAAAGAGTTGTGGCGCGCGGAACGCGATTGGGGCGAAGAGGAGGACGAGCGAGAAAGGGCCAAGGGGACACTCACAGTAAGGGTTCTTCGCGGTGGTCGGTACGAGCGTTTCGAGAGGCTCGGACTCGCCCTCGGAATTGACGGCCTTCACGCGGAAGAGATAATCCTTGCCCTCGTTCAGCCCGGTGACGTCGGCCTCCGGAGTTTTGCTGGTTCCGCAGGGAACCCACCTGCCGCTGTCCACGTCCATCCTCTCGATGACGTAGTGATCGACCGGCTCGCCGCCATCGTCGTCGGGTTCGTTCCACTTCAACTTGCAGCCCTGCGCCGTCACGTTCGACACGTCGAGGGGCCCCTTCGGCTTGCTGGGCTTGCTCATCACCTGCCGAGTTATCGGCGCGTTCAGCCTCCAGCTCTCCCTCCCTTCCTACCTAGTTCGAGCCGACTTACCTGAATTTCAACCTCCACCCGATCGGTCCCGCTGTCGTTCTTGGCGATGACGGTGTAGGTGCCGGTATCGTTGCGCTGCAATTTGCTCATTACGAACGTCGTGTGATAATCCTCGTTCTCGATCTTCAGACGATCCATGCTCTTGAGGACCGTGTCCTTGAGCATCCAGCTCACCGTCGGGGGCGGCTCGCCCTTGATGTCAGCCTCCAGTCGCAGCATCTGTCCGACGCGCATCACCTTCTTCTGAAGGTTCTTACGGTCGATGTGCGGCGCCACTGCGAGCACAGGCGATAAAAGTGTCATTCGGTGACTACCGATTGGGAAGGTTCTCGGTCCGCCGATCCTCCAAATTCTACTCACGGAAGCGCGGTTTGGCCACGACGCTCTTCGAGGTGTCGCTCGGCTCGCCGGGCCCGGCCCTGTTCACCGCCACCACCCTGAACTCGTACTCGTGCCCCTCCTGTATGCCGTCGGTCACCTTCGCGGCGGTCCGATCGCCGCCGACCTTGGCCACGTCCACCCACTGTCTGCCCTCCTTGTCGCGCATCTGCACGATGTACTTCTCGATGGGCGCGCCTCCATCGTCCCTCGGCGCCGTCCACTCCAGATCGACAAAGTCCTTGTCCCAGTTGCGTATCTCGGGCCGACCGGGCTTGCCGGGTTCGTCTGGAATTATATTGACATCGTTCTAGCGTTACGCGGTCATCGATCTCCGAGCGGTCCAAACGTCCGTTCGGCCCCGAGGAGGAATACGGAAGGATCGGAGGGGAACTGGACAGCTGGGATTACCGAATGGATTCTTGGCGACGATCGACTTGTCGGTTTCCAGCTCGTCGGACTCGCCCTCCCTGTTGACGGCCTTCACGCGGAACTTGTACGGCTTGCCCTCTTGCAATCCGGTGATCGTGGCCTCGGGCTCCGTGGCCCTTCCGCAGGGTATCCACTGGCCGGTCAGAGGATCCAGCTTTTCGATCTCGTAATACTCGATCGGCGAGCCACCGTCGTCCTCGGGTTTCTCCCACTTCAGTTTACAGCCGTGCTTGTTGACGTCGGACACCTCGAGCGGACCCTGGGCAAGGGCCGGACGAGAGTAGGTTGGCCGATGCTAGCCGCTTTGGCACGCACTTACGATCAAAGAGCCCGTCTCCAACTCACCTTCGGTTTGCTCGGCTTGCCGAGGATCGTTATCTCGACTTCCGCGCTGTCCTCGCCTACCTCGTTCTTCGCCTTTATAACGTACTTGCCCGTGTGAGCCCGCTTCGTCTTCAGGATGAAGAACTTTGTATTGTAATGCACGTTTTCGACGCGTACGGTGTCGTCGGAGACCAATTCCTTCTCCTTGAAGAACCACGTCACCGTCGGCGGTGGTTCTCCGATGATGTTCACGTCCAGGGTGACGGTGAGGCCGACCTTGACGGTTATCGGTTGCAAGTTGGTTCGATCGATGTACGGTTTCACTGGAAATTCGTTTGGGCAAAGATTATCGCGGACCGATGGGCCGGTATTTCGAGCGCGTCAAGGTCTCGGGAAGTCGCGTCGAAAGGGCCGCGAGCGACCGAAGCCCGTGGGAGGTATTTTCTCGAATCGCGAAGATGCTTACGCCAGCGAGCCTTGGCCGTGTGCGGATTGGTCGCCTCGCTCGGTTCACCGGGCCCGGCTTTGTTGACGGCTCGTACCCTGAACTGATACTGATTACCCTCCTCCAACCTGGGCACCGTTCCCGTGCACGTTCGGCCCTCGACTTCGGCGGCCTTCACGAAGGCCGTGCCGAATTTATCCTTCATCTCGATTATGTATCCCGTTATCGGCGCGCCTCCGTCCCTGATCGGCGGTTCCCACTTGAGTTTAACCATGTTCTCCGACCAGTCGATTATCTCCGGAAGTCCAGGAGCCGCGGGTGGATCTGTGGACGAGATTTGGCGTCCGTAAAAAGGGAGCCCCCTCGCGTGCTTGTCCCTTCGGGACCTTTAAGCGATTCAAGCGATTCAAGCGATTTACGCGATTTATGCGATTTAAGCGATTTAAGCGATATAAGCGGTTTAAGCGATATAAGCGATATAAGCGATATAAGCGATTTAAGCGATATAAGCGATTTAAGCGAGACGAGCGATTCAAGCGCAAAGACGATACTCGCCATAAGGATTCTTGGCCACGATGGCACTGTCGGTTTGCAGCGGTTCCGATTCACCCTCCTCGTTGACGGCCTTCACGCGGAATTCGTATTTTTTGCCGGGTTCGAGGCCGGTCAGCGTGTGCTCGGTCTTATCCGGATCGACGACGCCCGCTGGCACCCAGCGACCCGTCGTCACGTCCATCTTCTCGATCACGTAACTGGAAAGAGGCAGGCCTCCGTCGTCCTTCGGCTTGTTCCACTTTAGCTTGCAGCCCTCCTTGTGCACGTCCGTCACCTCCAAGGGGCCTTCGGGCTTGCCCGGTTTGTCTGCGGTGCGACACCATTTGGTCAGGGTAGGCCATCTCCAAAATATCGCGGCGACTACAACGAAGCAACGTTCGATGGAGTAGCCACTCACCCAGAATATTGATTTCAACGTCGGCCTCGTCCTGGCCGGAGTCGTTCACCGCTCTGATGGTGTATTTGCCCGTCAGCTTGCGGCTGGTGTTCGTCAGATGTATCTTGGTAAGATAGTCTTCGTTGTCGATCTTTACGTTGGCTCCGGTCTCCAAGGTGGACCCGGCGAAGCTCCACGTGACCGTTGGCGGTGGTTCGCCCTCGATGTCGACTTCCAACTTCACCAGCTGGCCGGCCCTCACCTTGATCGGCTGCAGCTTCTCCCGGTTGATGCGTGGCTTCACTGCAATTCGATTCGAGGCGTAACGCCAGATCTCCCTGGTTCCCACCCGCCCGATACGTCCCGTCGAAACCCTTCGACCCTCGATGCTTACGGAATCGTGCTTTGGCGACGTGCGGTTTCGTCGGATCGCTGGGCTCCGACGGCCCGGCCTTATTGACGGCCCGCACGCGGAACTGATAGGTCGCGCCTTTCTTCAGGCCCGTGACGCGACCCTTGGGCTGAGGGGAATCGGTCACGGTGGCCTCCTCCCAGTGCGTCGACGGTTTTTCCCTCTTCTCTATTATATACCCGGTGATGGCTGCACCGCCAGTGTTCTTTGGCGGCTCCCACTTTAGGTCGACGCGATCCACGTCCCAGTCCTCGAACTCGGGCACTCCGGGCTTGCTGGCCACGTCTGAAAGGATCCCCCCGGATTATCGGATTATCTCCGACGGACCTTATCGTTTCCGAGATCGCTCGAAAGAGCAGCGGGGGGCGCGCGCCGAACTCGATTACCGTATGGATTTTTGGCGAGGATCGAGCCGTCGGTGAGCAACGGCTCCGACTCTCCTTCCTCGTTGATCGCCTTCACCCTAAACTCGTACTCGTGCCCCTCCTGCAGACCCTTGATATCCATCTCGGTATCCGCCGTGCGCCCAACGGGTACCCATCTGCCCGTCGATTTGTCCAGCTTCTCGACTTGATAACCGGTCACGGGTTTGCCGCCGTCGTCCTCCGGCTTTTCCCACTTGAGCTTGCAACCGCTCTTGGTCACGTCGGACACCTTCAGCGGTCCCTTCGGCTTACCCGGTGCGGCTGTTCGCGTCCAAAGAGATCCAAAGGTAAACGTCCGAGCCCATCGGCCGCCGTTCTCGCGCGTAAAGAACGAAGTAAGCTCTTATCTAGGACTCGGCTTAACTTACACAGCACCGTCACGTCGACCTCGGCCTCGTCCTCGCCGTGGGCGTTAACCGCGCGGATTTTCCACACCCCGGTATTTTTACGCACGCTGTCCGTGATGCTGAGCTTGCTATTGTACTCGACGTTTACGATCTCGATATTGCCGCCCGCTTTGACCTCCGCGCCGGCGTGATGCCAGCTGATCTCCGGGGGCGGCTCGCCGCGAACGTCCACGTCGTACTTTATGGACTTGCCGGCTCTCACGATGATCGGCTTCAAGTTTGTGCGATCGATCCTCGGTTTCACTGAAGAAAGACGAGTAAGAAGGGGCTCGCCGGTGAGTCTCTCGAGAGCTCCGGGCCAATTTCGAGAGCGGGCGAGCGAGCGATGGCTGGCGGAGGGTGTGGAGTGAGGGGGGGGCGGGGGGGGGGGGTAGGAGGGTGCGGTACTTACGAGCTTTGTGCTTGCACATTTGCATCTTGGAGGCGTCCGATGGAGCGGACGGCCCCGCTTTGTTCACGGCGATCACCCTGAACTGATACTCGCCGCGCTCCTTCAGGTCCGGTACTTTGCCCTCCAATTGATTCCCGGGCACCTCGATGGCCTTCTCCCAGTCAGGCTTGTAACGATCCTTCTTCTCGATGATGTACTTCTCGATGGGCGCCCCTCCGTCGGAATCTGGCGCAGCCCACTTCAGGCTGATGGACTCGTTGTCGTAATCGGTGATGTCCGGCGTTCCCGGCTTGCCCGGCTCGTCTGCGAAAGGGTCCGCGAATATGAGGCTCCTGGTCGGGCACGGATCGCGAGGCGACTCGTCGAGCCAAACTGCCAAACCGCGCCCTCGCGATCCACCTCGAAGACCTACCGTAGGGGTTCTTGGCGATGATTCCGCGATCGCTCTCGAGCGGCTCGGAATCGCCCTCGTCGTTGACGGCCGTCACCCTGAACTTGTACTCGCTTCCCGGATTCAATCCGGTTACCTCGAACTCGGTGTTCGGAGAATTTCCGGGTATCTTTCCGACTCTGACCCACTTTCCGGTCTTCGTGTCCATCTTCTCGATCTCGTACTCCTTGATGGGCACTCCGCCGTCGTCCTCCGGTTTTTCCCACTTGACCTTGGCCGTCGTGTTCGTCACGTCGGAGACCACCAAGGGGCCTTTGGGCGCGCTCGGCTTGCCTGTGGACAATTCGAGAAGCGCGATCGGAGATTGTCCTGGCCGTTCGAGTTCCTACGGGGAGGAGAGCCGAGTGGCGAAAGGCGAATGGATCGATTACCGAGAACGGTCAGCTCCACGGTCTCCTCGTCCTTCCCATTGGCATTCTCGGCTATGAGCGTGTATTTCCCGGTGTCCTTGCGCATCGCGTTGACGATCGTGAAGGTGGTGTGATAATCCACGTTCTCGATCTTGATCCGCTCGGTGGTCGTCAGGGGAATGTTGTCCCGCCAGATCCACTTGGTCTCCGGGGGCGGTTCGCCGGTCACGTCGACGGACCATTTGTGCGTACGGCCGGCCTTGATGATGATCGACTTGAAGTTCGTTCGGTCTATCCTCGGTCTCACTGAAACGGAATTTCATCGTGGGAACGTTGATCGGGGAAAGCGTCGGGAGCCTTCGACGAAGGCGAAGGCGAAGGCGAAGGCGCGGGTGCCGAACGACGCTTACGGTTCCTGTGCTTGCACAGATGATTATCCGTGGGCTCGCTGGGCTCCGACGAGCCGGCCTTGTTGTGGGCCCGTACTCGGAACTGATATACCATCTTCTCCTTGAGGCCCTCCACCTTGGCCTCGGGCGTGTTGTCGCTCGTTTTCATCACCTCGACCCAGTCGACGGCGAATTTGTCCTTCATCTCGACGGTATAATGGGTTATCGGCCTGCCACCGTCGCTGGCCGGCTTCTCCCACTTCAAGGAGACGCTCACGTTGTCGTAATCGAAGATGTCCGGCTTGCCCGGCTTGCCCGGCTCGTCTGCGACAAATCGATTCGGTTCGCGCCTCTCCTTTGGGGGACAGAGGGGGACGAAGAGAGGCGAGCGATACTCACCGTAGGGATTCCTGGCCGTTATGGCCTCCTCGACTTCCAGCGGCTCGGACTCGCCCTCCTTGTTGACGGCCTTCACGCGGAACTTGTACTTCTTCTTGGGTGTCAGTCCGGAGAAGGTGAAGGTGTCCTCGTGCGGGCCGACCTCCCCCGCGGGTATCCAGCGGCCAGTGTCCAGGTCCATCTTCTCCAAGACGTAGCCGGTGATGTCGGTGCCGCCGTCGTCTTCGGGCTTCTGCCACTTTACCTTCACGTGATTCGCCCGCACTTCCTCCACCTTCAGCGGCCCGGTCGGTCTCGAGGGTTTATCTGTCAACGTAACGACGATCGCGATTAGCCGCCTGGAGAAGCCGCGGAAGGCCCGGAGAGCGCGAAGAGGGTGGAATCGCCTATTCGAAGGGCACGCGATGGTGGATCGATAAAGGACGCCCGTAGAGCTTACCGAGGACAACGACGTCGGCTATGCTCTCGCAGGTGCCCGAGCTGTTCGTCAGGACCAGCTTGTATTTTCCGGAATCGGGCCTGGTGGTCTTTCTGACCGTCAGCACGGTGTTCCTCTCGTACTTGTCGATCGTGATCCTCTCCGCGGCGTCCTGGACGAGTTCCTTCTGGCCGAGGAACCAGTGCACCTCTGGCTCCGGTTCTCCGGCGTACTTTATGTCGAACTTTATCACCTGTCCCTTCTTAACGATCAGATTGGCCAGGCCCTCGCCAACGATGTACGGCTTGACGAAGCGGCACTTGGCGATTATCGGCTTGGTCGCGTCGGAGGGTTCTCCGGGGCCGGCCTTGTTGACGGCCCGAATCCGGAACTCGTACTGAGTGCCCTCCTTCAGGCCGTCGATCGTCGCCTGGGTAACGTCGCCCTCGATCTCCTTGCCCTTCACCCATTCCTTCCCGAATTTCTCCTTATACTCGATCACGTATCCCGTTATGGGCGCACCACCGTCGCTCTCGGGCCTGTCCCACTTCAGGTCCGCGTGATCCTTGTCCCAGTCGACCACGTCGACGTTCTTCGGTTTGCCCGGCTCGTCTGAAATCGTCGAAAACACGGTGCCATCCTCCGCATCACAGACTCCAGCGCGCTCGGATCGCCTCGTCCGAGCCGCTCGAAAACTCACCCCAAGGATCCTTGGCCAGCACCGGCTTGGCGAACATGGCCGGCTCGCTCGAGCCCAGCTTGTTCACCGCCCGAATGCGGAACTTGTATTCCTTCTTGGCGACCAGATCCTGAACCTTGTACACGCACTTCTCTCCCGGCATCACCTCGCCCACGCTGTCCCATTGGGCTTTCAGGCTGAGATCCAGGCGTTCGATGACGTACTTCGTGATGGGCGAACCACCGTCGTCCTTCGATGGCTTGAAGGAAACGACGCAGGAGTTTTGGAAGATCTCGTTGACGTCCACGTCGGTGGGCGGCGACGGCACGTCTGTGGATCGTGAGAACGGAGCAGAGGGATTTACGAGCGTAGATCCTCGAGCGCGGAGAATCCCCGATCGATTCGAGGAAGGGCCTACCTTGCATATTGATGTTCACGTCCTTCACCTCCTCGCCCTGGCTGTTGCCGATCTTGACCTGGTAAATTCCAGACTGATCGTGCTGCGGCTTCTTGATCTTGTAAGTGACCTTGTCTTCGCCCACGACAACCTCGACGTCCTTCAGCGGCAAAGGCTTGCCGTCCTTGAGTAGCTTCGCTTCGACCTGACTCTGCTTGGTGCCCTCGACTAAAGCCGGCAAACGAGGATGTCGTCGGTTTAGGGAAGAGCGTTACGCGGTATTTGGGGGGTATCGCATTCGTAAACCGTGTTGGGGCTTGGCTATCGGGATTACCTTTAAAAGGCACGACGAAGACCAGCGGCGAGCTACAAGGGCCCTCGACCTTATCCGGAATATCGACGATGGGTTTGCTCTCTCCCTTCTTCACGGTCAGCTTGCAGCTGCTAGTCAGCTGGCCGCTCTCGCAAGTGATTTCACCGTCGTCGGACATCTCCACCTTGTTGAAGACCAGCTGGTGCTTACCACCGCCCAGATTCTTGACTTCGACCCTGTCGTTCGTCTCGATGGGCTTCCCATTGAACAGGAAAACGGCCGGCGCCGTTTGATCCTGAAGCTCCACGTCGAGCACCAGTTTCTCCCTCTCCACGGCAACGGTGTCCTTCAGCTTCTTGTTGAAACGATTGGCGTCTGAAACACGCGCCGTTATCTTTTAGTCGTACCACCTCGCGTCGTTTTCACGTTCACATCTCAGGAAAAAGCGCGCGCGTCGAGCACGATACACTCACAGTTCACCGTGATCTCGGCCTCGGTCTTGTCGGCATTGCTCACGCACGAATAAAGGCCCGCGTCGGTCACTTTCACGTCCTTGATCACCAGCTTCCTCTTCCTGCCATCCTCCTTGATTTGCACTCTAAACAAGGGAATAGCGTAAACAGCGTCGCCCTATGAAATTTCTCCGATGCGCCGTTCCTTCACGCGACCAAGGACGCGTCCGATCCTGGACAAATACCTTTTGTCGGGCAGGATCTCTTGGTCCCCTTTGAACCACTTGACCTCGCCGGCCTCGTCGTCGAGCTCGCAGACCAGGGTGAGGGTCTCCTTCTCCACCAGTTGTTGATGCTTCAAGACCTTGACGAACTTGTAAGGGTACTCTGCGAAGAAGCGTGCGAAGAGCGAGGAGGGTCGTCGTATCCGTAAGAATCGCGCGGACAGGGACAAGGGGTAATAAACCTACCGACTATGGTCATCACGGTTTCCGTCTTGTCCGTTTGCTTGTTGATCTTACAGGAATATTCGCCGCTGTCCTCCAGCGTAGCCTTCTTAATGGTCAACCGGCACACGCCGGACATGTCTTTCGAAATGCTGTACGTGTCGCCATCCTGAGAGAAGGAAAGGAGGAAAGTGAGTGATCCTCCACCTCGTAGCGCTGATCAACACGCTCGCCCCCCCCCCCCCCCGGGCCTGGCCTTACCTCGAGTTTCGTTTTTCCCTTGTACCAGGAAACCTGCGCGAGATTGGAGCTGACCGTACACTCCATGTACGCTTCGTGTTTGGTAAATCCGCTCGTTTTCTTGGACAGCGGTTTCGTAAACGTGTAGGACGGATCGGGCTCTGGAAAGAGAGAGAGAGAGAGAGATTCGGCGCGTTGAGTATTCGTGGCGAACGTGCGAGACGATGGCTCCGGGCCTTCCTCGAGGATCCAACACGGCCAGGGATCTATCCGACTCACCGTCGACATTGAGGAAGCCGGTGCTCGAAACGCCGCTGATTTCGATCGTGTACTTTCCCGTGTCCTCGACCTTCGGCCCGAGGATGATCAGCTGATAGCAGTCCTCCTCGTTTTTGAATTTATACTTGGCCGAGGGGAAGAGCTCCTGAAAGGACGGAGAGAACGGACGATGAGAGTTTGCTCCTCGTTGGAGTTGACCGATGCGAGCGATCGGGTGTCTCAGCTTACGTCTTTTCGGAAGAACCACTTTGGCTTGCAGTTGGGCTTGGTGAAGTTTGCCTCGAAGACCACCTTCTTGTCCTTGCCCTCTTTCGCGTACTGATCCACCAGCGGCTTCAGGAAGCTCTCCGGTTTCTGCGAATGGAAGGGAGGAAATTAAGGATGGACGATGCTCGCAGCAATTGGCCGCGGCGTCGAGCCGAAACTTCGACACGGACGGCGATGTTTGCTGTACGATCAAAAGAGCCGAGTTGAAAAAACGGGAATAAGCCGAAAAACGAGCGACGGAAGCTGAAGGATCGTCGCGACTCGTCGTCTCGGGAGCACGAAAAATCCCAGGAGTAAAAATCGAAAAGAGAAAAAGGGCGAAAAAAGTGCGATCGCACGTGGAGGAGCGGAAAGAGAACAACGACGATGCGGTTAAAGAAGGGAAGAGAGTGTCGCGAAGAAAAAGCGATCCTTGGGCCGGGCTCACCGACAAAAATCTCCAAAAAAAAATCGCGCACACTTGCCAGGCGAGAGGCGAGAGTCTGGAAGAGGCAGAAGATTGCACGGTTAACGACACAGAAAACAACATCCATATCAATTTGGCGGAAGAAGAAGGAGATCGTGATCGATAAAGCTCCAGATTCGAGGGCGGTAGGCTTAATGATTCGGAACGATAGAAGAAGTCGTTCGATGGGATTATCTTTAATGGCGGAACGTGGAAGAAGATAGTACGAGCGAATTAATCCGTTGAAAGAGCCGAGATTAAAGAGCGACAGAGAGAAACGTGAGAAGGACGAAGGGACGAGGAACGTCGAGAGGTGCGGGGAGTATTGGGCGATGGAAGCGGAGGCGTGGGAAAGAGAATACGAGCGTGGAAGAACCAAAAAGGGGGGAGGTTTCGAGTCGTGCATCGATCGATCGGACGAGAGAAACGCGGAAGTTCGATATCGCGTTAAGGGAGAGCGACATTGATAGCGATAGAGGGCCAGTCATCGAAGAATGGGTCCAACCTCCGTCTTCGTGAAGTGATGCAGGATCGGCCAGTCGGGGATTAATTCGGCGAGAGAGGGCCTACGCGATCCACTACTCTATAAAACAAGAAAAAATCGTCGTAGATCACGGACCTGATCGGAGACAAAAGCTCCCCGTCAATCCAATGCCCCCTTTCCTTTTTATCGTCGTCGATGCACCATTGCACCTTCCTACTGCTTTCCCCTTTCGAAAGCATCGCCGTTCGCGAAAAGAGTTTTTCGCGAAAGTACGCCTCTCGCGTAAATCTCCTCGCGAAGGGTCTCCGTACCTTTCCAGCTCGTCCATTTCCAATCCGAGAGTGCAACCACGACCGTTCCCCACTTTTCTCTTTCTTCCCCCTTTCCTTCGTTTTCATCGCGAATAGCTTCTTAGAATCCCATGGTCTTTTAAACGGGCACGTGCGGTCAAATATGGTGGATGGGTATGGTGGGTATAGCGACAAACTCGATTCAACATTCGCAATCGTATGCATCGCAAAAATATCATCGCTCGTCGTGTTACGCGGCTAGCAAAGCATCATTGGTAAGTGCGTGAGGATTTCATTGGGATTCGCTGCGATCCCCGAGCGGGGCTTTGTTATCGGCGTTTCGGAATCAAAAGCGCAGGCCAAAGCAGCGTGTCGGTATCAAAATAGAGAGTATACGCACACGATGGATAAAAGAGAAGCTTACGGCGCAAGTCGTCGGTAGGCCGGTCCCACGATTTTAAATTGGACTCGGAACAAAGGAGCTTCGATTATCCTCCACTTATTTTCTACTCTCCTTCGAGGCGCTCTCGGCGCCTCCTTCGAAGCAAGGAGAGGGAAAATAAGGCCGTAAACGTCTCCTTTCGTGCTTGGTATCGATCAAGAATCGTAAGACCTTTCTTCGGCCTTACGATCTGAGAGGTATTCTGAGAAATGGTACTTTTGCATGACTCGAGTGACACGAGGCCCGAAAAGAATTCTCTAGAATACCGTTCCGGGAATCATCGAAGCCTTGCGGGACAAACAGAGGCGTTTGCTCTTTTCGTCGAAGCTCGTTAAGTGGAATCGAAACGCAAGGGATATTGCTTTAAGATTTTTCGCGAACCTTCTCTTTGGCCCGTGTCGCTAGTTTTGGCCAGTCTTCGATTAGCTCCTGCAAACTTGGCCTGCGCTGAATGTCGAAGACGTCCTGCATGCCCGGCACACACACACGTCCAGGTTAATGTCACTCTTATACGTTCAGCGATTCTGAATTCCGGCGACCCCGACGCCCCGTATCCCTCCCGCCGGATTTTCACCCCGCTTTCGCTCAAATCTCACCATTCGCGATCCCCTTTTCAATTTTGCTCGAGAGCCACTCGTGGACACTTTTATACCTTCCGTACAATAGCGTACTATTTATCCAACGCCGTGGTCATCGGGGTCACCGGTATCGTTTTGAAAGATTTATATATTTAGAGATAATGCTTGCTGCCATTCGTGAGTCGGGGTTATGTGCGGTTTATTAAAATACAGCCGAGCTTTGCGATGCGGTGCGTAAAGCACACTTTTAATGCCAATTGTGCTTCGTACGAGAAGCGTTGCATGCGCTGCTTATGAATTTTGCAGTTTCTCATTTCGTTTTATCAGCTGATGAATGGTTAATCAACGAGGATGAATGATCGGTCGGTACTCGGTGCGAAATAGTCGATGGCAATGAAGGAAAGATAGCTCCAAGTGCAGCATTAACTCTAAACGAAACTGTGCATAAGTCGCAATAACTACTCATGGGTGTGCGTAGGTTAAAAATGGGAATGGGACTATTAAGTTGCTTTCGAGATGGAGATGTACGTCGCGAAATAATTTTGCGTCGGTCCCGTCGGTTTCGTGTCTAAATACTGTTTTCATCGATCACTCGCGCTCTCACCTTCCGCAATTCTCCGCAATTTTCTACAATGCCCGAATAATCCTATCTCGTTGGTGAACGCATCGAAAAAAGTCGGGAGGCGCTCGGCAACTCGCGCATGTCGACGGACACGTGCCTTGGCCGTGAATTGCGGAAAGTGTGAAAACGCGTGGCGTTTAGGCGCGAGTGGAGAGGAAATGGTGGTCCGAGTGATCGTTGTTCTTTCAGGATAATCTACGAGGGGTTTGCCTGAAAACCTTGAGCCAGCTCCAGTTAGTTTCACCCTTCTTGTCTAGAGAAACTCGGAGGACCTCCTCACCGTCCATCAAGATCACTATTTCTTCCCCGTCTTGGTACCAGCCCGTTCCATGCTGCTCGCTGCCGTGCAGCGACTACGAAGATAAACTTAGAGAGAAGAGCGGACGAAGACGCGCAAGGGAGAAAGAGAGAGAGAGAGAGAGAGAGAGAGAGAGAGAGAGAGAGAGAAAGAGAGAGAGAGAGAAAGAGAGTCAAAGATCCGATGAAATCTTTCGCTAGCCTGAAATCTTCCTGGAAATCACGTTTCTCGTCGGTGGACAGCGCTCGGCTTTGGACACCTTTCTTCCATCGATGGCCCAAAGTTAGGAACACGCGAAACGGTGCACGTCCACCAAACGAGTGTCATACTCACCCGATCATCTCGACATCCATCGCCAACGAAATGTTCTTGCAATGGACGTACCGATGAAGCGTAAAACACGATCGTCAATTCGGTCCCCTTACGAGTGGCGCGATACGACGCGTCCCTCGCATCCGGCCGTTAGTTTCGTGCCGATCCGCACGTTCGTGCCTCTCCATCGCGATTCATCGAACGCGAAAAGGCCGATCGGCCGGCCGTATTTGTAAGCTAAAATTCTCGCAGGGCGTGCGCGCGAGAAGTTTCCAACTCCTTGGAAATGGAACACGTACCTTCTCGACTTTTTTCAATGCCGGCATCGGTTTTTCCACTTCCTTCAGGTCCACCTTCTCCTGCTCGGCTTCCTCCCTCGCCCACTTTTGGTACTTTCTTTTCTTGAGCATAGCACGGAAGTCCATGCCACTGGCATCTGAAAATAAGCAGAGGATCGAGGGTTACTCGGCTGGCCACGATCGAAGGACGGCGCGCGTCCAGACTCGGGAGGCTCGAGGTGGGAACTCACCGGAAACGTAGAGCTGCATCTCGGCAGAATCTTCGCCATGGATGTTGCTTATGACGATCTTGTAAGTGCCCTCGTCGTTCGGCTTCGTCTTTCTCATACAGAGAGTGATCGTGTTGGTTTCCGTGTCCGTGAGGAACTTGAAGCGGCCACCCTCGATGATCTCGGTGATGCCCTTGTAGAACTTGAAGGTCGGCGCGGGCGAACCCTCCACCCCGACCGTGAGGTACGCCGTCGAGTCTGAAAGGGGGGTAGATCGGTGAGATTTGGAGCGGCCGCTGGGATCGCTTGGCCCGGAATTGGGAGCGCCTACCTTCGACGGCGGAGTAGGACTCCTGGACATCGACGATTTGAGGTGGTCCCGGTGGGCCAACATCTCTCAAGGGTGTGCTAGGCTGATTGATTTTATTCTCGAGGTCCGCCACGCTGGGTCTCCTTACGTCCGTGCTGGGACGACGACGCTGTGGCGACGAACGAACGGCGTTAAAGATCGGCTTTCGACCCCGCCGGCGAATCAAGCTTCGGAAGCGACCGAACGGAAGCGAAACACTCGAGCACTGGCCAGCCGTGACTTTCGAGGACTTACCTGCCGATGCCAGCCCCCTCCAACGATCTACGTTCGAAAATGGTGCACGAGGGTTCTATCGAAGCCGAGCATCGAGTCGCTTTGGAAGAGAATTGACTTTGGGGAGAAGCGAAGCAGACTCCGATGCACCTTTGAGAAACTTTTTCCCCGTACACCAAGATCGAGGGGTAAAAGTCACGGTGGGCGGTCTCGTTGCTTTCTCCTCGTGCCGTTTGTCGATGGCGGTTCTTAGTCACTCGTTCAGCAGGCGGTTAAATCACGTGGTTAAGAAGAAGCGTTAAATCACTATCGGTTAGTTACAGAGTAGAGTGAGTCTTGGCCGTTAGTCACGCCGGTGATTTTGCCGCCCTCTCTGTCTTTAGAGGCGTCTCGTAAGCGGGACAGCTCCACGTACACAAGCAATTTGTTCGCACGCGATCGATTCCCTTCGCCGACGCTCCTCGAAGAATCCTTCGATCCTTCCTCTCTTCGAAGCCCTTCGGAGGCTGACGGCATCGATCGAGGAGGGCGGTCGCGTTCTTCGAGAGCGCTCGTAGCTGCGGGACAAACGGGGATAGCCGTGGGAGCGCGATTAAACGACGCATGGCTGACGGGATACACATAGGAGACACGATGAAAGAGAGTTTACGGGTATGATACTTGCGCGAGTTTCGACGCAGTGCGCAGCGCAGCGCGCGAATCTCGATCAACTCGGCGTGCCGTTAATCGTTGCATTGTGAGTCACAAGAGTTTAAGGGCGTGGAGTACTCTCTACTCGGGATCGACCGTGAAGAGTGAGAGAAGCCAGTTTCGCTGTACGGATCAACCTACGTGGTTACGCGTGGATGCGTAGCGACTTGAAACGGTGTCATCGCCGATCGATCGAGAGACCTCCCCTACCGCGCGTAGATCGTTTCCCCTCGCGATCTTCCCGAGTCCGCCTCGAATCTCCGCGTCGTCTCGTCAACAAACTTCTCCTATTATCGCAAAGGTACGCCAGGTACCGCCATCGTTCCCGGCCGAGAAAATCGCGGCCTTCGGCGACTTCTCGCTCGGCTCTCGCTCGGCTCTCGATCGACGCGTCGATCCTCTACGCGATTACAATTGCATTGTACGTAAGGTGCGTGCAAATAAAGAATAAGCCGCCTCGGGTGGTTGGTCGGTGCGTATTATGCGGATCGCTCAAGCCTCCAACGTCGTCGGTTTTGCGAATCTTTTATTTGCAACGCTCGCCGGTTAGGGTGAATTCTTAGGATAGTTCGCCGGTGGGATATGCGCGATCGTCGCAGTACTCGCGATTCCTTGCCGTGAACGCATCGGTGTTAGGTACGATCGCCGTGAGAGATGTGGCACGTGGGCGAGAGGCGGGACGAGGTGCACGGTTGACAAGATCGGGATGAAATTCGAGGATGGTGCAACTAGGTACTACCCGCTGGAACTACCAGCCAACCTCTACGTCCAGCGGACTTGCACCGAGGTTTTGCTTTCCGTCGAAGCAGCTCTGTCGCGTCTCGATTAGCTAGACGATCGTTCCGGGACTCTACTGACGTTCAACATAGATTTTGATTATCTGGATTATTTACAAAGAGGCACATTTAACGGTATGTACAGCGCACACGGGCACGGCGAGTCTGCTTGTGCGAGAACGAGAAAAAAAAAGAAAAGAAAGACGGAGAAGGGGGTAAGGATGAAATGAATGCGCGAAAACAATTTCGTTACGGACGGCAGTTCCGTTAAAAGTCGCCGTGATCGTGATCGGCGGTGAGTACTGTGATCTATTCTAACGCGAACGAACAGTGCGAGCACGCGAAATACACAAATATTCCTTCCATCGACATTTATCGACGAGGAGGGCGACGCCTTCGGGCGCGCACGTCCGTGACGAGTAAAACGCGATGCGAATTAGGATCGAAAGATGCATGGGCCACCTCGGTGCGTCCGACATCCTTCGATCCCAGACCAGCTTGGATCCTCGCTTTTACGCGTCACTGTGAGGCGCGCCAAACGACGTAGGGTTGTACTCGCTCGAACGAAGCAAAATCGTCGCGATGACCGCGACCTACCGAGCTCCAAGTCGACCTGCCGGCAACTCCCGGGAAGGTTCGCCGACGAATTCGCGCAGGACTTGGCGCAGCATCGACGTGGTGCTCGGTAACGCGGTGGAGCATCCTCGAGGCTGTCGCGTGCTCTTCCGCGATATGGATATATTTACAGGCACGCGCAGACTACTCGGAGTTTTGCAGGCACGCATTGAAAAATGGCGAGATAATGTGCGCGTATATGTACACGTATATATGTGTGAGATATGTCTACACGTATAGAATTAATGTTCGTTGGAAATATTGCGCTAACCTCTTTCTCCTGCAGTGCGCCTGGTCGGCCGGACTTTATCTGTTTGCGGTGCGTGAAAAAAACAAAGAAGACATGTAGAGATTGAAGGGGCAGAAAGGTGATCGGACCGAAAGGGTGTGGGTGGGTGGGGGGGGGGGGGCTTGACTCTCGGGGCTCGACCGCGCGGATCGTTGCTTCGAAAGGGAGAGAAAAGTCGGGCGTTCCTTGGGCTCGGGGGAGAGAAAAGATGAACGATTGCCAGTGTGCCCTCTCGGGAAGGCGTGTAATTAGACACCGCAACGATGTGAATAGCGGAAACGTAAACGGTGGCGAGCAGCGTAAGAACGGCGGCAGCAGCGGCATATCCAAAAGTATTCAACTAAAATGTGGAGGGCAATGGGAGGGGACTCGCAAAACGATTAATATTATTATTGTTACTGCCGTTCCACGACGACGGCCGCTTTTGCCTCTCTCGTGGGCTGGACTCCTCCGTCTCTCCGTGCTCGTTTTAGTTCTTTTCAGCTGTTACTGCACGCGATTATGATTTTTCTTGGGTACCATCATCGTTAGATCGGGTGCATTTACGCAAATATCTCGCCGTCGTTCCGGCCGTCCTCCGGCGATTGCTTTTCGTCGGGCAGAATATCGTCGAGCGAGAAGTAGAAAAGTAAAAAAGAGGTCGGACGCGAGGAGGAAGGGCCGGACGGCCGTCACGCCGGCGATCGTTTGTCGGGCCGTGTTTCGATACATATAGGGGCAAAGTCGGGTGATGGCCGAAGGGTCGAGAGGGCGCGGAGGGGCGCCGGGGGAAACCCAAAAAAGTAACGGGGAGAGCAGAGGGTGTGAGAAGTAGAGCTGGGCGATCGATGATGATTCTGCGGGTGATGGTACTTAGCAGGTAAGCTTTGTGTTATAGCGAACACAAATCTCACCTTAGCGTCCAACACCTCACCGGGCCGTAACCTTCCCAACTGCAAAAATTACAGAGGCGAGCGTGAGGATCGTGAAAGAGGTATCTGCTAGTCTACCAAAATCTCTTCGCGGCCCTCCCTAACGCTCCAGCGGCGCGCGCGCGGTCGACCGTTTGGAAAAAAGAAGAAAAACAAAAGACCGCTGTCGTCTACCCTCTCCGGCATTTCACGGCCGGTGTAAGGAGGAGTACCGGAGCGGTTACGAGGCTCCAAAAGGTCGAGGCGGAATGGGTATTCGACAGAGTGCGAATGAATGCGCGGCGATGGAAGGGAAGCAAGTCAAAGCGAACGCGACTCTAAATCGAGCTCCGAGTCCTTCTATAATAAAGCCGTTATCTTCGTCCTCGATTCCATTTTACGCAACGAATGATTAATGCGATTCGTAATTACGGCACGGCCGTCTTCTCGTCGAAAGAGTTACGCATCGCGGGGGCGTATACGCGAGAATGTAGGCGGAAAGGTTGAGAAGTGGGTGAGGAGAGAAGAGTCCGAAAGGAGGAGCGAGGAAAAGCGAGGGTGAGGTTTCGAGGAACGCCAGGCGGGCTTGGGAAACGGGTCATGCTCGTGTATTGGCACGATCCGAGAGCTCCGATATCCGCGCGATAACCGATCCTCGATGCGATATCGACGATACGGAGAGTGCGGGGCGAAAGTGTGGGGCCGAAGGGGCGCGGGGAGGAAGGAGGAGCGCGAGAAGAGAGGCGTCGGAGGGGGGGGAGGAGGGAGGACGAAGGGGAGGAAGGCAAGGTCGCCGCGGCTATTCCAGGATCGCCTTACCGAGGGTGCGTCGGTGGTGCGTTACATTGTCGGCGGTGCAATTCTGCGGTGCATTACGGCAGTGCAATTCTGCGGTGCACGTCAGCTGATGCGAGTGCAGTTAAATTCGGTATACGTATTTATAATCGCATCGTACATCATTCATCGCGGCTTTTGGCGTAATCGCGATGCGCGAGGTCGCGCAGGCGAACCGTAGCTCCGAATTCCTCGAATGCGAATGGCGCCGCGCGCGAGAAGGAACGTTCGCCGGTTTTTCCCTCGAAACCTCTCGACGTCGATATGCCTCCCCTCCGGGAGAGGACGCGCGATGGACGGTTGCGCGCGTCATTCGAGGAGATCGGACTTTGCGAAGCGTGCCCTTCGTAACTCCCGAGTTGGCCAAAATTCACAGGGGAGCCGGCCGCGTGGAGAAACGGCGCGTCGAGAAATGGCGCTGAGGGAAGGCTCGAGAGACGTAGCCTCGCCGAGGCCGATCGGTGCCCGGCGAGGGTGGCACCGAAAAGGCACGCTCCGAGCCGAAAACCGTCGTTAATTAAGGAGCGCATCGATCGCATCGGCGTGGCGCGCGAAAGCGCTGATTTACGAGGACGTTCGAGGCGTAGCCGAGGAAATAATGTGCGCCGAACGTCGAGGTAAATTCGCGTCCTTCGCCCCGGGGAAAATTGATGGTGACGCGCGTCCCCTGGCATGGGCTAACGAGTGTTTTGACCGCGCGAACGCATTCCCCCGTACGAGAGATCGTCCCTGGTAACGCATGATTCACGCGACGGGGATGTTTGTCGCTCGCTCGTCTGGCCATTCGTTAACGCCAATAACCGTTCCTCGCGTGGACAATGCTTGCCAAGACGTGATCTACGATCGGCACTCCACGCCAGGGAGAATTCGAAACCTTGTATGCCAATGATTAATACCGACTCGAAGGTAATGCATGGCCGTCGCGCGTTACGTCGGGCACGCCCCGGCTCTACTCTCGGATCGCGATTACGCTCGATCGTTCCCTTCGTCTCTTGCTCGGCTTCTCGTTCCTGTTCTTGCTCTTGTGCTCGCTCTTGTTGTTGTTGTTATTATTATTATTATTATTATTATTATATTATTATGTCAAAGAAATATCGTGTGAATGGTTGAGATAACGGTGCATTCAGTCTCGGTTGCAGCAGATCCGTGCCAGGAGCAATGGTGCAATCTTTTTACGTTTGTCAATAGATCGGATTATTTCAAGTATAACGAAACAACGACAGGAGGTGCGAGCGACAATTCCCTGATCGTCGAGGGAGAAGAGATCGGTATCTTCTTCCGAACGACCGCCGCGACGACGGGAATTTTCGACGACGACCCAACGAGTTCCCGCGCGATCGAGGAAATTTTCCGCGCGACTCCCGTTCATCGCATTGGACGCCCCAACTCGTATGCCGGCGCTCGCGTTCCAATGGTATTACCAAAGATCCGTGCCGATGATCTTACGCGGGAACTCGGTATTCCTGATATACGGTAAAATACGATCACATCTGGACAATGGTAAATAGTGATAAAGAGTGGCGAGCAGGCAGAATTGGGCGAGGAGAAGTTCTCTCGTCCCGCGCCAGAATCCCTTTTCGGTGCCCCCTTCTGGAAGCACCGCGCCGAATGAACTTTCCTGCTTCGTACGCGCAAGCTCGAAGTGAAGCGTCGCGACGAGAGGGGATTCTCCTCGCGCAACGTTCCGGTAAGTGTGTGTGAGATAGATAGAGAGATAAAGTGTGTGTGAGTAAAAAAAGAAGTAAAGTTCGAATGAGTGCATTGGTAGTCGAGTAAGGTTGCAGACGAGGCATTCGCTTCTTCATCGTTAGCGATCGTTCTCACCTTGCGCTCGTCCACCACCTCGCCGGGTCGCAGCTTCCTATTCTCCTATGGACCAAATCGTTATTTACTAATCCACACTCGTAGCTCAGAGTTACGCGCCTCTCTCTACGTCCGTCCGTGTCGGTCGTTACATTTCCGCGCGTCTCTGCCAAAATTTAAGTCTACGCGCTCCGTTGGGAGCGCGATACGTGCTATAATACATCGTAATACATAAGTACGAGTGCGTCGAGCAACCGTCAATTCCGCGAACGTGGTACGCGCGTTAAGGACGTCCTCTTCGGCATATTTCTCCTCCGTTTCGCACTGGAAGCTCCTGTGGCCTCGGGCTCGAACGCAGGCTCTGGCGTAAAGTTTGATCGTCTCGGGGGAGAATGGGGCTTGCGGGGCGCGGTCTTCGGCAAGACCGGATCGAAAGGCGGACAGGGGGGCGGAGATATTTTGTGATAAGGGAAAACAATCGCTATAGAAGCTGGGCTTTTTCATGGACTTTATCACGAACAGGTTCTAATCTAAATTTCACGCTCTCTTGGCACTAAAGAAAAGAAAAATAAAACAAGGGGGAGGGAGAAGAAGAAGAAGAAGAAGAAGAAGAAGAAGAAAGACAACGCGCACACCCGACGGTTTGGTAGCATAGGTCAAAGAAAACGCGTCGGGAGTTCGCGTCGTCGGGCAAAGACTATCGCTAAAAAGATCATCTCCGGGCGGGAACACTAGATATCACTGATTTCACTACGAAAACTCAGGGGGCAGAAAAGAAACAAAAAAAAAAAAACTCCAAGAAAACCCTAAAGCTAAATCAGCAATCGATCAATTGTCTACCTACTCGTTCACCTAGCTTCCTACGCGAGCTCTCGCCTCGCTACTTCCTACTGCGAAGCTTCTTTTCTTTTTTTTTTTTTTTTTCTCTTTTTTTTTTCGGGACACTCCATCGCGCCATCGCAAGCTCCCGCGAGATTCGGCGCTTTTTGGCGGAGCTGGAAAATCCTCCGAGTGCTGCTCGATCGAGGGCTCGATACGGAAATAGAAGTCCAAGACCGCGCCGATTCCATTAGGATAAAGGCCCTAGGCTCGGCGAAATGGCGACGAGTTTATTTTAAGGAGCAACACCATCTTCGGATTGTACACGAAAATTTGGATGCGCGGGGAGCTTGCGAAAAGGCTCGTTGACAAAAATATCGGACGACCCGCCTCGCTGAAAGAATGCTTCCAATGGCCAGAGCGGTCGCGGTAATCTCGAACTGTCGGAGAATTTTCTTCGGTCGGCGATAAGATTCGTCTAGGCGAGGACATCGGATTCCTAACGAGCGATCCCACCGAAATAGGTTCCACATCCATAAAAGATGGGTTATTTTCGGGTAGGCTTCGGACATCGCGACCCGTTTCGAACGCCGTTTGGCCCTCCGTCAAGAGGGCATCGATAAATTATCAAATCTCGCGACAAAGTTTAACTGGCCACGCGAGCCACTCGATCTCTCCGCGCTGCCATCAAAATTATTGCGCGAGGCGTGTCGCCCGATCTCGATAGAGGCCCAAAAGTGTGCAACGCTATCGCAATCGCTCCTTCCTCGCGCAGCGACTCCGAATTTCAAGGTCCGCTCGTCTATCGGTGCATCCTCCAGGATTGCCCGCTCGCGATACACCGCGCTCCGAGCCGTCGGACCGAATTTGTGGCTTTAACGAAATATCTTGGAGAAATCCACCGAGAGGATCTATCCTGGAGAGCGTTGCACGCTTCGAGGCGGTCCCCTCCGAGGCGATCGATGTACCTTTCGATCGGGATCGAGCTAAGCGGCACGTAACATACCTCGTCGCTGATGATCAGGCTGGGCCTACGACCCAATTCTTCCGGCGGTATCAGGGAGCCGCGACGACTGCTGGTTCCGCTGCCGGGTACCAGGGATCCTTTTCTACTTCCAGCCGGTGTCACGTCCTTTATCACTTCGATCTTCGGTGCCTCGGGCGCCTTGATCTCCGGTAACTTTGGCTGAGACGATGGAAAAGTCGGAACGATCAGTCGCGACGATTTTCTGCCGGCCGATCGATCTCACGATGGAGATCGGAGAAGCGTATTCGAGGAGGAAGCGGAAGCGGAAGCGGAAGCGAAGCGGTAGTACTGGCGCAAAGGTGGATGCGCCCTTGCAGCTTTACGTCGCGCGATTGTGGCGGTGCACGGATCCACCGAAACGCGCCGATCGAATTTCGCTGGAAAAGAAACAAAACTCGCGGTCGACGAATTCGAGGGCTAGATTTCCCGGCTATGTACGAGCGCGTCAAGCGGCAAGCGTCGAGCGTGAATCGCAATCGTCGAGGCCCCGACCTGAAATACGGTGCGATCCCTGGGCCGCGATATCCGTGGAAAGGAGTAACTTAATACGGACGCGATCGTACGGAGATTAAGACTGATCCCCCGATTTGCCCGCCAAATCTAGCGGACAAAACTCGCGCCTAGAGGGGGCTGGGGCTGGGGTTGGGGCTGGGGCTGGGGCTGGCGCAGCGGGAGGGGGAGCAATAAGACCGAAAATAACGATCGACGTTTTCTCCATCCTCGTTTTCACGACGAAAAGGCCGGGTATCAAGGGGGGTGATATACGAGCGGTTATTTGCCAAAACACGTCCCCCGCTCTTGGCCCTCCCCTCGTCTCCAGTCCTCGTCCATCGAGGCATTCATCGGTTGCCAAGGCGAGATTTTGCCCGTCCGATTATTACCCCTGCTCTACGGCCGCCGCGCGTTAATTACGATTATGCAGGTGGAACGACGGCTACGAGGGTATTTATGTCGCGCGAACTCGCTATCTTCGACGAGAGTGGAAAATATGACCGAGGACTTTTGTCCGCCGGCCAGAGAGGGATTCGTGTCACCGTACCGCCGACCCTGAGCTTTGCACCGGATCGCTCGCGACCGACCAATCTCTCTCTCTCTCTCTCTCGCGCGCGCGCGCGCGCGCCTTTAACCCCCTCGTAGCCTCTCCGAGCGAGGCTCGAGCATCGCGAGCTCTCCTCCACGGCAGCGAGAAGGGAGGAATCACAATGCCCGTCATTCCTCATTGCGAAAACATCTCGCGGTGGCGCGATCCTACCGGTTTTGGACCGACGATTGCGAAATCCGCGCAAATTCGGCAGAGCTTAAGGCAGAGCGCCGCTTGGCAAAACCATTTTCCGCTTTTCATATTAATAACCACGCATTACTCACCTTGGACTCGAATTTCTGCGCGGTCGCACATGAAAAAGAAGAGAGACCGTTAGTCGCGATTCTATATCCTTAACCGCTTTGGTTAAGCGCTTTTTCTTTTCTTTTTTCGCGACGGCTCTTCTCGGCACGTTGGTACGCATTGGAGAGGTCTGATTGGACGGCAGGATGGTCCCTCTCTTACCTGGGTAGCGGGTCTGTCCAGTTTGGTCTTGTCGCGAGGCACGTGATCGCCAAAGTCGAACTCCTGGGGCTTCTCCAGGACGGGCCTCTCGTAGTCGGGTATCTCGGGAAGCTCGTAGCTGCTCTCCTTCGCCGACTTTGCCGCCTTCACCTTCTTCACCTCCATCTTCTCGGCTTTCTCGGTTTTCTGCGCGACGTCAAATACCGCGTAAGGTGCCTTTGTTTCGGCGACGGGGGCGAAAGTCGTTCGGGAAGCGTAAGTAATTTGCGATGCACGTTACGCGCCAGAAGGTGAATATTAACGCGGAACAGAGAACCGTGGATCGTCGGTGATTCGGCATCTTTCCCAAGCCAATCTCGAGAAGGGCTACATGGTTTTAGGCTTGTCCCGATCGATCCAACGGTTCACTCTCTATTTGCTTTTAGTCCTGGTTACGAGGCTCGACGGTCCACCGGACGTACTTGTTAAATTCGCCGACGGTGTTATTGCGATTAACATTCTTCGGTTATCGTATTCGGAACATTGTAATTGGTTATCGTTGACGTTAGACGCGTCGGATAGGCTTACGATGCGGAAAGATCGAGATAGAGATGCAGAGACGTGGGCCTCCTTTTATGATCGAAAAGAGCCGAGAAGAGGTAGAGAGAGTTCCAAGATGCACACGAATCGTGAAAAACGAAAGGGAGGCGCCGAACATAGAAGACACGGATAGCTCGAACGAGTGGATTAATCGAAATATTTTGTGGAAGAGGGTTAAACCATTCGAAGGGTGTTCGTAAAGAAACGAGCGGATAGCGTTACGTAAGAGTACACTGGGATGCGCACCGATGCGATCGTAGCTCGTATTTTAAACTCCCGACGGATAGAAACATACCGCAAAGAATAAACGTAAGGACGGTCGCGAAGACAGGGCGTGACCAGAGTAGAGAAGAGAGTAGAGGGAAAAAGATGGGAAGAACGTAAGAGCGAGACACCAACGCGAAACGTTAACAGCGTATCTGGCAAGAAGACATTCGTGTTGGATAATAAAGAGAGAGAGGACAGCCGAGAAGAAGAATTTTGAGAAAGAGTAGAGAAATAATGAATTTTGTACGCTCCCTCCTTGAGGGATACCTTGAGCTCAATCATAGTGCCATTCTCGGCCTTCTGAGGCTTTTTAGGCTCCTTCGGAACCGGTTTGAGCCGAATCGTTTGAAAGTTTTCCGTTTTAACTTCGTATTTCGGTGGTCTACGCAGTTTGGGCTTCGCTTCGGCCCCCTCGGATTCCGCTGGCTGCATTAATACATCCCTTATTCGTTTATTCCCCGAATGGTCGACGGGCGTTTTAATATAAATTACCGAGCCCGAATAACGGGGATATCGTCAACGATACTCCTTTACGCCTTGCAAATCAATGCGCGCATCTTGAACGATAAAAAAGAAACTTGCCTTAAGCTCGACCTTGTTGAGCGTCTTCTTCTCCTCCTCCAACTGGAATTTCAAGAAGGATGGCCGGTCAATACCGCACGATTACTTTCGCTCGAAAAAATTCTCGATGATATCGAAGGAAGACTTACCCTGCTCACGGGCTTGAGGCTGAGCTTACGCGCCTGTTCCTCCGTCTGTGAACAGAAAGAACGATTGCTCAAAAGGATCGTTCGCGACGAGCGTTACGCCGCAGCTGGTAAGAATGGCATTAAATCGTGGCATTAAACATCGGAGCGAGCGCATCTTTTAATTCGTTATTTGCTTCGTGCCTGTGGTTTGGATCAACTCCAGAGCTCCAGAGAATTCGGCTTGCGAGCGATGTACTCGTGTAGGCCAGTGTTTTATCATCGGTCTTTAGTTCGCGGCGTGTGTTACGGATGTTACGTTGGGACGCCAAGTGTGTTAAGTTGCGTATGCTTTCCCGGGAATGAGAGAACGCGCGAGGTTAACGGAAGACCGCGCGTACCTTTGGCACTTCGGGCTTGCCGAGGCTGGCTTTCGGTTTGGTACTCAGTTTATCCATCTAAACATTCGATTTCGAAAGGTGAGTCGTGGCGAGGCTGAGTGCATTCGATGTTTTCTTTTCTTTCAGAGTAAGAGAATTCGGGTAGAAGAAATAAGCGAAGAGCGTAAAAATGTATGGTGTACCTTGGTTTCTTCGGGTTTGGGTACGGGTTTGAGTTTAGGTTCCTCCTAAAATAAGGATCAACGAGGTTTAACCGAGGTTGCGATTTAGGAAGAGTAAGAGCAAGTGCTTTGTATACCTTGGGCGCTTCCGGTTTGGGTGTGGGTTTGAGTTTAGGTTCCTCCTAGAATGGATCAACGGTATTTAATCGTAGGAAGAAGTGTGTAATGGGGATCTAAGTGCTTTATATACCTTAGGCACTTCCGCTTTGGATATGGGTTTGAGTCTAGGTTCCTCCTAAAAGGGAGCAATGGCATTTAATTATAGAGGAGAAGTGGAAAGGAGATGTAAACGTTTCGTATACCTTAGGCTCTTCCGTTTTGGGTTTAGGTTTGAGTTTAGGTTCCTCCTAAAACGGACCAATGGCATTTAATTGTGAATAGAGAAGAGGAGTGCAAAGGAGATGTAAGCGTTTCGTATACCTTAGGCTCTTCCGTTTTGGGTTTGGGTTTTAGTTTAGACTCCTCCTGAAATCAACCGACGGAGTTTAGTTAAGGAATGGACCTCCGCGAATAGGATAAAGTGTTTCGTGTACCTTGGGTTCCTCGGCCTTGGGTTTGGGCGTGAGCTTGGATTCGGCCTGAAACGGAGGAGTGGGATGTAAGTACGAGGAGAACCTTGGAAAGGGCGACCGTAGCTATGCTATGTCAACTATTGTTTAACTTCTGTTAGGAGTATATTATCTTTCACCGTTGTTGCAAGCAAAAGCGTTTGTGTACCTTGTCGGTTGCCTCGGGTTTTCCAAGGGTTTTCGCTTTCGTAGTCGGTTCCTCTTTCTAAACAAACATTTAACACCATCACTTATATTTCTCTCTTTTTATATCTCCGATGGATTATTTTCAAGTGCTCGAGCGACATAGAGTGTGCATATATTACGGTCACACGTTGTTAACTTCCATTGAATTTAGTGCATAAATTATATTCTGTTAGACACGTACACGATGCCATATCAAACCGCAATTTCTCAACATTGCAATATATTGTAGTATGCATTGTCTCGCGCGATTAAAGAAAAATTTCGATCTACCTTTAATTCCTCGTTAGGCTCGACCTGTTTCTTCGCGGGTTTAACCATCGGTTCCTCGACCTAGATAAAATACGCGTTTAAAAAAATACCCTATTTTCCTATCAAATATTACGTGCTTCCAATCTCGAACCTTAACCGTATCCGGAGTCTTGGTCGAGGATCTACGCCTGGTGATCGATACCTTTTTCTAAAACCAACGTCTCGATTAACTCATGTGTGTATACGTCAGTGAAAGATTGAAAGAAAGGAAAAAACACGTAATGCGTGTTTGTGTACCTTGCCCTCATCCTCGATCTTCCCGGAGATGCGTTTTGTGTCATCTTTCTACAAGGATATAAGCGCATTGTGTAAAATGTTCGATCGAGCGTACGACGTTTCAAGGCATTGTGTTAGAGATAAGGACGCGTGGAGGATTGCGTATGAAAATGTACCTTTGGTTCTTCCAATTTAGAAGAGGACTTTCGTCCAGTTTTGGTGTATGTTTCGGCCTAAAAATGATCGTTGACGATATACTTACACGGAACAGGGGAAAAAAGAAATAATGTACGATAGTGTAAGGCACGGTGTAATGTGTGTACCTGAGCTTCCGGAGCTTTACCTAAGGTGGTTCGTACTTTGGCGTTATCTTCTTCCTAGGAATACGGAAAAAAAAACATGTACTCGTGGCTTTAAAATCGACAAAGGGTTATCCTTACGCGATAATATACCTCGTTCTTTCCGACTGGACGTACAATAGGTTTCTCTTTTGGTTTGCATTCCTCCTAAAAAAGATAAGGGACGAAAAAATGTATTTTTATTCTGAAACATACGAATTTGGTTGACGATCCATGCGTGTTTTACGTCTACCTTCGCCTCGTTCTGTTTATCTATGCTATTTCTGCGCTTCGCTTTAGCTTCCTGTCGAAACAATAAAAAAAAAAAAAAATGTACGCCGAAGATGACCAATTGTAAGACTGGATAGCAAACGAAATCTCTTTCGGTCCGGCATAATGCGTCGTCCGTACCTTAACTTCGACGTTATTCTCGGTCGCGGTAACACTCGGTTTGAAAGTAGGTTCCTCTTTCTGAAAAGAGCGTAGAGAAACGTCAGGATCGATATTTCTTTAGGTAATCGTCGATAAAAGGGAACCGAGTCTGCGCGTGTAACATTAAATACCTCGTCTTTCGGCACGACCGTAGACTTTCCCGATGTAGGCAGCCACGTGTCCTAAAAGTATTTTCTTTCCGTTAAATATCAAAAATGCTATATTAAACTATTGCGTGCGCATGTGCGCTCGTATATTTATACCTCCGGCTCTTCTCGCGGTTTTCGTGCTCGTAAAGTATTTCTGGGGATCGGCGAATCCTGCGACAATATAATCATACGTTATCGACTCAGAGATATCGACGTTTAAAAATGTAGAAGGAAAAAAAAAAAATAACCGTCGTCTACCTCATTTCTATTAACGGGCCTGCTCTCGTCGGTTCTGTACCGTGGAGTTTGAGCCACCTAAAATTATTCCGATAGATTAACGAAATAATCCGCGCAAGACGTCGTAATATTAAGGAAGCTTCGTGCCAAAGAATTATGTACCTCGAATTCTTTCTGGGGTTCGCTTACGGCTGTAGTCCATCTGGACTTTGGTGCGTCCTAAAATAACGGGTCGGTAATCAAATTAAAAGTTGCTACCTTCGAGTGCGAGGAGGTTTACGGAAAAGTATAGTACATTATAAGGTGAAGGCAGTTATGAAAACGTGTAAAATATTTTATAGGAAAGCATCGACATTGTATAGGCGAGAGGTGTGACCGTGTAACGTGTAAACTGTGTACCTCGTGTATCCTAATAGGTCTATATTCCCGATCCTCCCTTCTATCGGCCCATATGTCCTAGGATAATCAGCGGTAATGCATTCAATTTTGCGCATTTCATTCTACGAAGTTGCGTATAAAAAAAAAAGAGTATCGACTCTACCTCTATTTCCTCGTCTTCCGCCTGGCATTGGGATTTAGGAGTATGCGACTTGCTTTTGCACGATGGTACATCCTAGAATAATGGCAGGATTTTACGAAAATAATTCCACGCATCGTACGAATCGTATCTAAAATGTTTCGCATTTACAAAGCGCCCACCTCTACGATTTTAAAAGAATCGCCCCCACGCTTGCCCGCTCCGGATTCGCCGACTATCGATGCCGAAACGTCCTAAAATATTCAATATTAATGAACGACCGTGCTTCTGCTCTCGTTCGTTGTAATTTATTTTTTTTATATTCTATATTCTACCTCTGCTTTCTTAGCCGGTTCAGAAGCGTGCGATTCGAGTCTCGACTTCGGAGTGTCCTGAAATCACGAATTGGCGCTCGAGCAACGATCAAGCTAAACTTAATACCGAGTAATTATTGGAGCGTATTGTACGTATAGTGTACCTCGACATTCTTAATGCTCGCGCGTTTGGCTTTGTCGATTTTGGGCGCCCAAATGTCCTAAAATTACGGGAATATCAAGAAATATTGGTATTATCAGTTTCTCGTGTCGTATTGTACTCTATTTCCTTAAATCTACCTCTATCTCCTCGTCGGAACCGGTCGCGCACGATTTAAACCTAGGCTTTACTACTGCCTGAAAAAAAAAAAACAAAGGAACATGGATAACGGTGGAAACATCATTCCCAAACTTTACTCGTATATCGAATCTAATACACGCGTCGTGTATCTCGTCGTGTTTAGGGGATTTACGATGTTGTTCATCGGTTTTTACCTTCCGGATGTGCTAAAATCGTTCGCGTCAATGCGTAGGACGAAGAAAAAATAACAACAAAGAGAATGCGGATATTTATCGTGTACCTCTGTCTCCTCCTCGGTGTTCTCCTCGGACTCGGAAACGTTCTTTGGTCTGACCTTTGATATGCCCTAAAATACCGCGTTTTACGTAAAATTCGATGGATCACTTGACGCGCCTAAAAGCAGATATATCCCATACCTCGTATTTATCGGCAAACAATCGTTCGCGCCCGTTCGGCTTTAATCGAGGTGTTTCCTAGAATGATTTCGTTTTGAGAACGTCTCGGATATCGCCTTCGGATGTAAAACAAAAAATAGTGAAAATAAAAAAATACCTTTGGCTCTTCGCGATTTTTGTCCGCGCGTGGAGTTAGTCTACGCTTCGGAGTATCCTAAAACGAATCGTCGTACCACTGTGTATTTTATCTTCGGGCAACAAGTTCGCTAAATGTACGATCGGTTTCAATGATCTAAAGCATGCACTTCGTGTAGGAAAGCATTATCGTATACCTCGACCCTTTCAAGAGGCTCCGAATCGCGGTGTCTCGGCCTGCGTACCCATATTTCCTAAAATCGTAGTTTCCAATAAAGCGCGCATTCTATTTTCTCAGTGTTTTGCTAAATTAACGGAGGATGTACAATGTATGTTATACCTCTGTCTGTGTGTCAGTTTTGCCCGCGTGCGTTTGACGCTTTGGCTTTGGTGTTTCCTAAAAAAAAATAGTGCAAAGATAATATCCAATAATATAAAGGTGCAGATAGTGCGTAAAGGATGGTGAAAAAGTTTCTTCCGTATGCACGCGCGTTTATGTGTGTCTGTGTGCGTAGTGGATTCCGCGAGTACAGTTTGTGCATCGTGTACCTCCTCGCGTTTTGACGGTTTGCGCCCGAAGTCATTCGGCTGCGTTGCCCAAATGTCCTAAAAACGTTGGCAATGATCAGTTCTTACCGCCTCGTATGCTAGGTGCCAAGCAGATTTTATAAAACTCATCGAAGGGTATACCTCGATTTCGTCGCTGGAGTCGCCAGAAAGCGGCCCGGTTTGCTCTTTGGGTATATCCTATGCGTAAGTATGTTTGCATTATTAATTATTATATTATCGAAACATTCTTATTGGATCCGTTTGTAAATTTTCGATTCTACCGTAGATCAAACGAATATCTTTGCCGCACCTCGGATTCCTGGCTAAATTTCTACGAGTCTTAAAAAAGTACAAAACTTAAAATAATGCTCTCGAAAGGGTAGTCGCGTATCCAGCATAAAAGAGTCATGTTCGCCAAATAAAAGTGGGCGTGTGCTCGTGTATACTTGGAATCGTTAAATCGTTCCACGAGCTCTGAAGGAGAGCAAAGAGAAGCCGGAATACTAGCGTGGAGGTACCAACCGACAGGGACCGGCCGGACCTGATTTATCGGCTCTACGATCGACGTGCTCGCGGTTTACAAACTACGCAAAAATTTATAATCATGGTCGGCGTAATGCATATCGATATATTTGGTTGCACCGTTCATAGGGATAGGCGAATATAATATTACGGAACCTAATATAAATTATTGCCGGTATAAGGAAATGCAAAAACGAGGGTGTCGGCTTTAAAAATTGAAAAAATGTCCTTCAAGGAGAAACTTTTGCATCCGAGTTGTTTCAGATGTCGGAAACCAACTTTGGCGGCCCTTTTTTGGACCGTGTGGAAAAGAGCCGAACTCGAAAAATTGCCAAGTACGATCTTCTTTGTGCTCGATCAAATCGAACGACGCGCATTCGATCGTGAATTAATTTGCGAGGGATGGTGGAATGTACGCACGTGCATCCCGAGCGTGAAAAAAAAAAGAGGAATCGCGAAGCGAAGAAAAATTAGAATCGCGAGTAAAATTCCAAGAAATACGAATCGTCGGGTAATGTGGAAACAAAGACTCGGCGCAAGGCGACCGTCGACAAAACGAATATTTTCAATTTCGAACGACCTCGGAGGTCGGCCGCATCGGTCGCCTTACCGAGGCTATATAAGGCGGCGCGGACGCGCAGAAATCATTCCTCGCAGTCCCAGCGAG